>WNYA01000421.1:0-166106 GCA_019512145.1 Engystomops pustulosus
GAAGAGTCACAAGTAGCAAAGTGCTTTACATTGTATGTTTGTGAATTGTCAGATGAAGTAAAGCTATAAACACCTCCTGTTCGTGATTCCCCCGTATTTCTACGTGCCTTACATCGTGTGCATCTATAAAAGCCTTTATGTGCTGTGTCAGTGGGGTGATTATTTGGATTTATATTACTATGTACTATATGATCCTTAAGGCTTTTTGATTTCTGATGGATATTCTTGGGTTCCGTTAGTAGATGCACCTGGGAAGTTTCAGTATTTGCATGTAGCCAATAGTATTAGACTCCTTTGTGTGAAATTATCAAATAGTATTACATTTCCTGGGTGAGAACACCCAATTATAGTGGCTGCTTTCCTAATTACACGCCTTATGTAAAGTACCTTATGATTTTCTATAAATGTCGGTACCTCAATAAATTTGTCAGTCTTGTTGCTAACTTCCTGCAAGGACAGGTCTTGTCTTTTCATTCAAGTTAGTCACATTCCAGCGCTGGACACAGACTCATTTAATTTGAAAGTCACCTTACAATGATTAGGGGTTTGAGCCCCAGATAAAATCTATAAGACCAGCACACACTAGGGCACTGTGCTGGATATCCATATATCCATATGTAGGCATGCAGCCACTGCCCCGCCAGTAAATACAGGCCAACCCTATATATGGGGGACAGTGTGCTGCATAAATGTATATTGTGGGGAGACTGCTGGGCAACCCTATATACTGGGGCCAGTGTGTTGGATACATATATACTGGAGGCAGTGTGCTGGGCAACACTATATAGAGGTATAGAGGGAGATTTTATTAGTGGGCAGATGCTGGGTGGCTGGATGGCCCTATTAAACAAGCCTATACCACCGGAGTGGTTCCTCTTAAAAAAATTGAAAAGAGTCTGGTATACAGTTATGGACAGTATCTAGTCCTATGAAACCTTTAACAGTTCTACCACAGGGGCCACATATACTATCAGACACTATATAAACTGCAAATCCCTTGGGGTTATTTATCTAGCCACATGTGGATGTGGCAAACAGTACGTGGGAAAAACATTTAGGGAATTCCGACGCCGTGTTGGGGAACATTTGGGTGACATTAGGCACAATAGGGACAAACCCCTCTCAAGACATATACATGACCAACATGGAGGCAGCCTACATGGGCTCTCCTTTGTCGGCATAGACCTGGTAAAACCACCAGAAAGAGGAGGGGACTGGGATCGCATTCTCAGACAGAAGGAGACACGCTGGGTATTCAGACTCAAGACAGAAGCCCCAAGAGGACTGAATGAACAGTTAAGCTTTACTTGTTTTCTCTAGTCCCTATTTTTTGCCCATATCAAGCATATTAAGTTAACCAGATCACTATAACATCCTGTTACAGGCATGGCGTGCCTGTGCTGATATACGCATGCGCACGCCCAGCCCCGCCTTCGGTCTGTTTCGTGAATTTTTTAAATAATTTTTTTTTTTTTTTTGAGACGGACCGATCATGTGACGGGGCGGGGCGTCGGGGGGCGTGGCTATATAGTACAGGGCGCGCTATTTAACCTGTGCAGTAGAAACCCACACACAGACCCACTGGTCCTGCAAGGCTGTGCACGGGGACGCTGTAACTGGGCCCCCACAGCCCCCACCTGACCACCAGTCTGTACCAACAATTTAGACTAAGGTAAGAACACAATTTTTTTGGGCGCCCACCGTTGAAACTTTAGCCCTTATTAGATTTTATTTTTTGCCCATATCAAGCATATTAAGTTAACCAGATCACTATAACATCCTGTTATTAATATTTTCTTCTTCTTATTCGGACAGCTTTAGATGCATATACCCCACTAGCCTCTACTACCAGGGAGACGTTGACCTAAATCCCGTTTTAGTATGTATTTTTCCATCAGGGTCAGACATTCACCTAATGTACACCTGATCCATTAACTTTTGTCCCTAACCTTTAAATTGAGGGACTCTATGGCGCATTATTCATCTAACCACATTTCCCTGCTCTTCTCCACCCCCCCCCCCCCGGGGGACACTTATTCAGCTGGAGACCTGGCACTTTTGCCAGACTCTGAGTGGTGAGTGTCTTTGCGCATGCGCGGGTCGTGCGCATCGGCGGCCTCCCTGTGCGACTGATTATGTCCGGGCTGCGGGCGACCAGGCGTGGGCATGGCATGCCTGTGCTGATATACGCATGCGCACGCCCAGCCCCGCCACCGGTCTGTTTCGTCAATTTTTTAATTTTTAATTTTTTTTTTTTTTGACGGACCGATCATGTGACGGGGCGGGGCGTCGGGGGGCGTGGCTATATAGTACAGGGCGCGCTATTTAACCTGTGCAGTAGAAACCCACACACAGACCCACTGGTCCTGCAAGGCTGTGCACGGGGACGCTGTAACTGGGCCCCCACAGCCCCCCACCTGACCACCAGTCCGTACCAACAATTAGACTAAGGTAAGAACACAATTTTTTTGGGCGCCACCTTGAAACTTTTAGCCCTTATTAGATTTTCAGGATTGACCATCAGTATACTCCTTCCCTCCTTTATAATAGGGACGGATTACCCCTGTGTTTCCCTTACCCACAGTAAAGGTAGGACTTTTCAAGCTTTTCTCTGTTAAACGCACCACCCACTTGTTGTTTTGACTGAAACAATGTTGTATGGTTATATTTATTAGGGACCCCTTTTGGCGCACCACAATTTTCCCCTGATGAGCCCTGGAAGGGTGAAACAGGTCCTGTCGGGATTCGGTCGCTCTGATCCCTATCTTGTGTATTGCATTTCCATAGGACTAGATACTGTCCATAACTGTATACCAGCCAGGGACAGGTTCCTGTCGGGGTTGTGGCCAAATAGGACCACGACTCCGAGGTTAGGTTCTCAGGGTATCAGAGAAGCTGGACTCAGGTAGTACGAGTGAGAGAGACATTGTCATCTAGACCCCATTCTTGACATCCGTAGGTCCCATCTTACCCTGTTTATACTCATCTATCCTCTTCACACCTTTTAAGACACGTTGTGTCTACTTTTCGGACGAGCACTCCGACGCTTCTATCTTGAGACAAAACCAATGAACAAATTATTCGGACAGCTTTAGATGCATATACTCCACTAGCCTCTACTACCAGGGAGACGTTGACCTAAATCCCGTTTTAGTATGTATTTTTTCATCAGGTTCAGACATTCACCTAATGTACACCTGATCCATTAACTTTTGTCCCTAACCTTTAAATTGAGGGACTCTATGGCGCATTATTCATCTAACCACATTTCCCTGCTCTTCTCCATCCCGCCCCCCGGGGGCCCCTTATTCAGCTGGAGACCTGCCACTTTTGCCAGACTCTGAGCGGTGAGTTTCTTTGCACATGCGTGGGTCGTGCGCATCGGCGGCCTCCCCGTGCGACAGATTATGTCCGGGCTGCGGGCGACCAGGCGCGGGCATGGCATGCCTGTGCTGATATACGCATGCGCACGCCCAGCCACGCCATCGGTCTGTTTCGTCAATTTTTTAATTTTTAATTTTTTTTTTTTGACGGACCGATCATGTGACGGGGCGGGGCGTCGGGGGGGGCGCGGCTATATTGTACAGGGCGCGCTATTTAACCTGTGCAGTAGAAACCCACACACAGACCCACTGGTCTATGGTTATATTTATTAGGGACCCCTTTTGGCGCACCACAATTTTCCCCTGATGAGCCCTGGAAGGGTGAAACAGGTCCTGTCGGGATTCGGTCGCTCTGATCCCTATCTTGTGTATTGCATTTCCATAGGACTAGATACTGTCCATAACTGTATACCAGACTCTTTTCAATTTTTTAAGAAGGACCACTCCGGTGGTATAGGCCTTGTTTAATAGGGCCATCCAGCCAGGGACAGGTTTTCTGTCGGGGTTGTGGCCAAATAGGACCACGACTCCGAGGTTAGGTTCTCAGGGTTCAGAGAAGCTGGACTCATGGGTGTACCAGGGAGAGTGACATTGTCATCTTGACCCATTCTTGACATCCGTAGGTCCCATCTTACCCTGTTTATACTCACCTATCTCTCACACCTTTAAAGACACTTTGTGTCTCTACTTTTCGGACGAGCACTCCGACGCTTCTATCTGAGACAAAACCATGAACAAATTGACACCTCAAGGAAAGTTGAATATGTTTAACTTGATGACTTATGCTGCTGGCTTCAAGGTGAGCCTGGTGTCTAAATATATGTTTTCATGTGAAACCTTATCCATTTAGGCCACCCAGCTCACATCCTGCATTTGTCTATTCTTTTTAGATGGGGTTCATGGCACTAAGGATTCTACATAGCAGCAGCTATTTTGTACCACTTAATGTTTATATATTTTATGAGACTTCTCAGTAAAAGTTAAGTTTTAAAAAGATCACTTCTTTGTATGTATTTTTCTTTTTCCGTTAGTAGATGCCTCTATTCTGGGTCATGTTTTAAAATATGCCAATTTGTTTGAATAATCTTCCTTACGATTGAGAGTCCCAAGTGTAATCCGTAATGAATGGAACAGTGATTTTTGATTTCTTCCTCCATCATTTTTTTAAGTTCATTTTTTGTTATCATTATTAATAGTGTTGGGATTCTCTCTTCTAATTCTCTATTCTCTCTGCTCGTTATCAAGATCCTCAATTTTTGTAATTTCTTTCTAAAAACCTCCCTTTATAACATGGCTTGGTCTCATAGTCTTCCTTTTTTGAACTCATCTAATAGTTCTTGAGGACCCTGCCATATATTACCATCATCGATGTACCCTTTGTACAATTTGAGATACTTCTTAAGGGTTATTATTACAAATGTGACAATTTTCCCAAGAGGCCCATATATAATTAGCGTAACAGGGGGCAAATTTAGTCCCCATGGCCGTCCCTGATGTTTGTAGAAAAACATTCTTTGGAACGAAAAATATTATTTTCTAAACCAAACTTATCAGTCTACACAAAACCTTTTTGTTCTTCAAAACACCTCGATCTTTCTCTAAAAACATTTGTACTAGCGGCTATCCCTTGTTGGTGCGGTATGCATGTATGTAGTGAAGTAACGTCACAAGTGCATAAGATGGTATTCTCATCTACGGTAATATCCTTAGTGATTTGTAATAGGGCACCTGAATCTTTTAGATAGGCAGGAGTGTTCATACATAAGGCTGGAGGAATTATCTCTACTGGATACTGAATCGATACCCGCAACCATAGGGCGTCCTGGGGGAGTTTTTTTAATATTTTATGCAACTTGGGCAAAAAATATATTGTTGGTACCTTTGGAAATTTGATATTAACGAAATCATTATTCTTGTTGTCAATGATTCCTTTCTTTTTTTTGCTTCACCAAAATTGACATTAATTCAGTTTTATATTTCTCAGTCGGTTTTTAATTTGCAATATGTAGTCTCATCAGATACAATTTTGTTGATCTCTTCCCATATAAATCTTTAACCATGATACTACATACCCACACCCCCCTTTATCCGCAGGTTTAACCCTCCTGAGGTCACGTAGTGCATTCTTTTCCCCATTAGATAAATTCGAATTACATTTTTGGAATTTTTTGAAAGGAACTTGTTCCAGTTCTTTTATTAAAATCCGTTTGAAAGTATTCACACAGTCGTTATTGGACAATTCGGGATAAACAGGGATTTTCTTTCAAACCATAAGGGTGCATCATCAAAGTATTTTTTAAGGTTTTATGGTCTGCAAATTTCTGCACATCTATAATTCCTTCATTCATACTTTAAACTTTTTGATAAGTAGGCTAACATGTGCCGAGATAATGTTTTTTTTACTAAAGTTAAAAATTCCTTTTTTTCTACTGGGTCCTATTTCTCTTTCTGTTTCTTTGGGGGCCATAACATTTACTTCCATTTTTCTTACCTCCTCTTCTGGTTTTTTCTCATTTCTTTTTAATGGGGTGGATATGTTTTCCTGATTCATGTCCAGTTCTATCCCCTGTACTCGCACTATTTTTCCGTCCCTCTCTGTTGGTGGGGAAATTTTGTGGGTCATTAGGAGGGTTATGATGTTTGTGTCATTAAAATGCTGAAGTGGAGCGTCCAGGAATTCCTTTCTTCTGTGATCTACCCGTGTTCTAATCTCCTCCTATTCGGGTACTTACTCTCATTGGGTTTCCACGTATAGCGGTTATAATTATATCTATTCTGTTGTTTGTTCATAATTCCTGTAATAGGGTTTTCTATTCTGATCCAGTTAGGTCCTTGATAGATATTATTAACATTTCTATAATTTATTCTGTAGTCGGCATTATCATTTTTTTTTCTATACTGACTGGTAAATGGTGTGTTCTCCTGTGTTTTTGAACAAAAGTGGATTCCCGAGATTACAAAATTTTATCTACATTTAGTCTACATATTGAAAAAAAAAAAGCAAAGCAACCCGACTGAGAATATAAAACTGAATTAATGTCATTTTGGCTGAAGCAAAAAAGAAAGGATCAATAACAACAAAGAATATGATTTTTGTTAATATCAAATTCCAAGGTACCAACAATATATTTTTTGCCCAAACCCTTAAAATTAAAAAACTCCCCCAGGACGCCCTATAGTTGCGCGAATCGATTCAGTATCCATAGAGATAAATTCCTCCAGCCTTATGTATGTAACACTCCTGCCTATCTAAAAGATCCAGATGCCCTATCTGTCGGGGTTGTGGCCAAATAGGACCACGACTCCGAGGTTAGGTTCTCAGGGTATCAGAGAAGCTGGACTCAGGGTGTACCAGGGAGAGTGACATTGTCATCTTGACCCCATTCTTGACATCCGTAGGTCCCATCTTACCCTGTTTATACTCACCTATGCTCTTCACACCTTTTAAGACACGTTGTGTCTACTTTTCGGACGAGCACTCCGACGCTTCTATCTTGAGACAAAACCAATGAACAAATTGACACGCTCAAGGAAGTTGGATAGTGTACATTGATGACTTATGCTGCTGAGCATTCAAGGTGAGCCTGGTGTCTAATATATGTTTTCATGTGAAACCTTATCCATTTAGGCCACCCAGCTCACGTCCTGCATTTGTCTATTCTTTTCTAGATGGGGTTCATGCACTAAGGATTCTACATAGCAGCAGCTAATTTGTACCACTTAATGTTTATATATTTTATGAGACTTCTCAGTAAAAGTTAAGTTTCAAAAAGATCACTTCTTTGTATGTATTTTTCTGCCTTAAGAATATAAGTGATCACGGGTCATCAACCGTTATTGACCACGTTCTTTGGATTATTCATCTACTAACGGAACCCAAGAATATCCATCAGAAATCAAAAAGCCTCCGACGCTTCTATCTTGAGACAAAACCAATGAACAAATTGACACGCTCAAGGAAGTTGGATAGTGTACATTGATGACTTATGCTGCTGAGCATTCAAGGTGAGCCTGGTGTCTAATATATGTTTTCATGTGAAACCTTATCCATTTAGGCCACCCAGCTCACATCCTGCATTTGTCTATTCTTTTCTAGATGGGGTTCATGCACTAAGGATTCTACATAGCAGCAGCTAATTTGTACCACTTAATGTTTATATATTTTATGAGACTTCTCAGTAAAAGTTAAGTTTTAAAAAGATCACTTCTTTGTATGTATTTTTCTTCCGTTAGTAGATGCCCTATTACTGGGTCATGTTTTAAAATATGCCAATTTTGTTTGATAATCTTCCTTACGATGTGAGAGTCCCAAGTGTAATCCGTAATGAATGGAACAGTGATTTTGATTTCTTCCTCCATCATTTTTTTAAGTTCATTTTTGTTATCATTATTAAATAGTGTTGGGATTTCTTCTTCTAATTCTCTCTGCGCTTTATCAAGATCCTCAATTTTTGTAATTTCTTTCTAAAAACCTCCCCTTTAATAACATGGCTTGTGTCTCATAGTCTTCCTTTTTTGAACTCATCTAATAGTTCTTGAGGACCCTGCCATAGTATTACAACATCATCGATGTACCCTTTGTACAATTTGAGATACTTCTTAAATGGGTTATTATTACAAATGTGACAATTTTCCCAGGTGGCCATATATAAATTAGCGCAACAGGGGGCAAATTTAGTCCCCATGGCCGTCCCTGATGTTTGTAGAAAAAACATTCTTTGGAACGAAAAATAGTTATTTTCTAAACCAAACTTATCAAGTCTACAACAAAACCTTTTTGTTCTTCCAAAACACCTCGATCTTTCTCTAAAAAACATTGTACTAGCGGCTATCCCTTGTTGGTGCGGTATGCATGTATGTAGTGAAGTAACGTCACAAGTGCATAAGATGGTATTCTCATCTACGGTAATATCCTTAGTGATTTGTAATAGGGCACCTGAATCTTTTAGATAGGCAGGAGTGTTACATACATAAGGCTGGAGGAATTTATCTCTACTGGATACTGAATCGATACCCGCAACCATAGGGCGTCCTGGGGGAGTTTTTTAATTTTTATGCAACTTGGGCAAAAAATATATTGTTGGTACCTTTGGAAATTTGATATTAACGAAATCATATTTCTTGTTGTCAATGATTCCTTTCTTTTTTGCTTCAGCCAAAATTGACATTAATTCAGTTTTATATTTCTCAGTCGGGTTTTTAATTTGCAATATGTAGTCTCATCAGATACAATTTTGTTGATCTCTCCCATATAATAATCTTTAACCATGATAACTACCCCCCCTTTATCCGCAGGTTTAACCTCCTGAAGGTCACGTAGTGCATTTCTTTCCCCATTAGATAAATTCGAATTACATTTTTGGAATTTTTTGAAAGGAACTTGTTCCAGTTCTTTTATTAAAATCCGTTTGAAAGTATTCACACAGTCGTTATTGGACAAATTCGGGATAAACAGGGATTTTTCTTTCAAACCATAAGGGTGCATCATAAAGTATTTTTTAAGGTTTATGGATCTGGCAAATTTCTGCACATCTATAAATTCATTCATTCATACTTTAAACTTTTTGATAATAGGCTAACATGTGCCGAAGATAATGTTTTTTTTACTAAAGTTAAAAATTCCTTTTTTCTACTGGGTCTATTTCTCTTTCTGTTTCTTTGGGGCCATAACATTTACTTCCATTTTTCTTACCTCCCCTTCTGGTTTTTCTCATTTTCTTTTTAATGGGGTGGATATGTTTTCCTGATTCATGTCCAGTTCTATCCCCTGTACTCGCACTATTTGTCCGTTCCCTCTCTGTTGGTGGGGAAAATTTTGTGGGTCATTAGGAGGGTTATGATGTTGTGTCATTAAAATGCTGAAGTGGAGCGTCCAGGAATTTCCTTTCTTCTGTGATCTACCCGTGTATCTAATCTCCTCCTATTCGGGTACTTACTCTCATTGGGTTTCCACGTATAGCGGTTATAATTATATCTATTCTGTTGTCCTTGTTCATAATTCCTGTAATAGGGGTTTCTATTCTGATTCCAGTTAGGTCCTTGATAGATATTATTAACATTTCTATAATTTATTCTGTAGCGGGCATTATCATTTTTTTTTCTATACTGACTGGTAAATGGTGTTCTCCTGTGTTTGAACAAAAGTGGATTCCCGAGATTAACAAAATTTTATCTACATTTAGTCTACATATTGAAAAAAAAAGCAAAAGCAACCCGACTGAGAAATATAAAACTGAATTAATGTCAATTTTGGCTGAAGCAAAAAAGAAAGGAATCAATAACAACAAAGAATATGATTTTGTTAATATCAAATTTCCAAAGGTACCAACAATATATTTTTTGCCCAAACCGCTTAAAAATTAAAAAACTCCCCCAGGACGCCCTATAGTTGCGCGTATCGATTCAGTATCCAGTAGAGATAAATTCCTCCAGCCTTATGTATGTAACACTCCTGCCTATCTAAAAGATCCAGATGCCCTATTACAAATCACTAAGGATATTACCGTAGATGAGAATACCATCTTATGCACTTGTGACGTTTCTTCACTACATACATGCATACCGCACCAACAAGGGATAGCCGCTAGTACAATGTTTTTTAGAGAAAGATCGAGGTGTTTTGGAAGAACAAAAAGGTTTTGTTGTAGACTTGATAAGTTTGGTTTAGAAAAGAACTATTTTTGGTTCGAAGGAATGTTTTTTCTACAAACATCAGGGACGGCCATGGGGACTAAATTATCCCCCTGTTACACTAATTTATATATGGCCACTTGGGAAAATTGTCACATTTTTAATAATAACCCATTTAAGAAGTATCTCGAATTGTACAAAGGGTACATCAATAATGTTGTAATACTATGGCAGGGTCCTCAAGAACTATTAGATGAGTTCATCATTTGTATCAATAGAAATGATTTTAACTTATCCTTCACTTCTAATTACAGTCAGACGAATATAATTTTTTTTAGATTTAGAATTAATCAAAGATAACAATACTCTGCATTCTAGGACATTTTTTTAAAGAAACAGCCTGCAATAGCTTCATTGAGTACGGTAGTTGTCCCTTTACTCCGTGGCTGAGAAATATCCCAAAAGGACAACTAAAAAGAATAAAAAGAAACTGTACAATAAAAGGAAGACTATGAGACACAAGCCATGATATTAAAGGGGAGGTTTTTAGAAAGAATTTACAAAATTGAGGATCTTGATAAAGAGAATTAGAAGAAGAAATCCCAACACTATTTAATAATGATAACAAAAATGAACTTAAAAAAATGATGGAGGAAGAAACCAAAATCACTGTTCCATTCATTACGGATTACACGAGGGACTCGCACATCGTAAGGAAAATTATCAAACAAAACATATTTTAAAACATGACCCAGTTATAGGGCATCTACTAACGGAACCCAAGAATATCCATCAGAAATCAAAAAGCCTTAGGGATCATATAGTACATAGTAATATAAATCGAATATCACATAAAGGCTTTTATAGATGCACACGATGTAAGGCACGTAGAAATACGGGGGAATCACGAACAGGAGGTGTTTATATTTATAGCTTTACTTCATCTGACAATTCACAACATACATGTAAAGCACTTTGCTACTTGTGACCTCTTCGGGAGTTATATAATGATTGTTTGCCCTTGTGGCCTCAATATATTGGGAGGACCATAAGAAAATGAAAAACTAGGGTCTGTGAACATTTTAGAAACATTTAAAAAGAAAACTGGATCATCCCTATCCCCCCCATTAGCCAAATCATCAAAGAAATCCCAAAGGTACTTCCTTCATCATCTTAGAACAAGTGTCCCCACATTGGGAGGAGAGAGGACATGAGTCAGAGGGAATCCTTCTGGATTTTTCAATTGAAAACCTTATTCCACTGGGGCTCAATGCGGATTTCGAAATCAATGTTTTCTAATAAACATAAGAAAAAGTATTATAATATGTCACTTTCTATCACAATATTTAATACATCACTAAGATCCCTAATCATTTCCCCCCCTTTTAGCTGCACAAATAAAATAAGGGTTATTATGGACATTTTTAATAAGATGCGAATCGATATGTGGCATAAGTAATTAAAAAACATTTTTTCACTTTGCTCTAACACTTTATTAAGATTAGCACTATAGCACTTTATCAAGACTTGTGATATTTTCCTTTCAGATATTACAAACATCTGTCTCATTCAATACATGTCGGGATCACATAACGTCATCATTATGAATTTTTCCCTTATGGCGTGGAGAGAATCATCGTGAAATTAACAAAGTCCCGCAGTGGGCTGACTACCTGTTCTGAGTGTGTTTGGCGTAGGATGATCACTACACAAAGGGCGAAAATTAAGTTCTGTGGCCCAAAGCCTCAGGGGGGTAATGCTTAGATTCTGCCATATCCCTGGACTGCCGGACGCCATCTGACTACTGTCGACTTGTAAAAAGATTTCATATCCATTCTCACGAATACGTTGTGTACGGACGAAGTTTTTGGGATTTCCATTTTGCGACCAGCAGCATACACGAACTTTGAGTGTTCGCGGAGCCCCCCACCTCCGTGGAAGGTAGCTATGTGAAACCACGGGAAGTTTCAATATTTGCAAGTACCAATATATTAGACATACCTTTGTGAAGGTTATCAAATGTATTACCTTGCCTGGGTGAGAACACCCAGATTATAGTGGCTGCTTTCCTACTTGCCGCCTTCATGTCACAGTACAGCGACTTTATGATTTTTTTATCTAGACATGTCGGACCCTCAATAAATTTTCTCCAGTCTTGTTTGCTTATCCTTCCTGCACGCCAGGTCTTGTCCTTTGTCATTTCAGTTTTCTACCCGTCCAAAATCCAGCGCTGGAACCGACTCATTAATTTGAAAATGTCAACCTTACAACATGGATTAGGGTTTTGACCCCAGATATCAAAGCTATAAATAGTAGTATAACCACGGTGATAATGGACTTGCTCGTCGTGTACAGAACTGGGGTCGATGACATGTCCGTCTCCCTGGTTACAAACAATTCTCTGGAGGTCCAAGCTTCTGTCCTCTGATACCCTGAGACACTACTCGGAGATCGTGGCCCATTTGGCACACCCCGACAGGATACCTGTCCCTGCCTGAGGCCCTCATTAAAAACCACTATACCACCAGGAGTGGTTTCCTATTAACAAAATTGACAAGAGTCGTGGTATACACTTTATGGCACGTATTAGTCATGGAATGCAATACAAAAGTATAGGATCAGAGCGAATACCGAATCCCGACAGACTGGTCTTCAAGTCAGGGGAAAAATTGTGGGTGCGCCAACAAGGGTAGGCGGTCTAATAAATATACAAAAATTGTTTCAGTCAAAAGCAACACGTGGTGTGTGCGTTTTTTTAACAGAGAAAAGCTTGAAAAGTCCTACCTTTAATTGGGTAAGGGACCACAGGGTAATCCGTCCCTATTATAAGAGAGGAAGGAGTATACTGATGGTCAAATCTGAAAATCTAATAGGGCTAAAGTATCAAGGTGGGCGCCCAAAAAAATTGTGTTCTACCTTAGTCTAAATTGTTGGTACGGACTGGTGGTCAGGTGGGGAGACTGGGGGCCCAGTTACAGCGTCCCCGTGCACAGCCTGGCAGAGACCAGTGGGTCTGTGTGTGGTTTCTACTGCACAGGTTAAATAGGCTCGCCCCTGTTACTATATAGCCACGCCCCCCGACGCGCCCCGCTCCGTCAATGATCGGAATCCGTCAAAAAAAAAAAAATCAAAATTACGAAACAGACCGATGCGGGGCTGGGCGTGCGCATGCGGTATATCAGCACGGCATGCCATGCCCGCGCCTGGTCTCCCCGCAGCCCAGGACATAATCTGTCGCACAGGGAGACCGCCGCGATGGCACAACCACCCGCGCATGCAAAGACTCTCACCGCTGTCAGAGTTGGCAAAATGCCAGGTCTCCAGCTAATAAGTGTCCCCGGGGGAGGGGGGGGGGGTGGAGAGAGCAGGGAAATTGTTGTAGATGAATATGCCCATAGAGTCCCTCAATTTAAAGGTTAGGGACAACAGTTATGGATCAGGTGAGATTTAGGTTGGAACCTAAAACGGATTAGGTCAACGTCTCCCTGGTAGGAAGGCTAGTGGGGGTATAGCATCTAAAGCTGGTCCGATAGAAGAGAAATATTAATAACAGATTATATGTGATCGGTTAACTTAATATGCTTGATATGGGCAAAAATAAGGACTAGAGAAAACAGTAAAGCTTAACTGTTCATTCAGAGCCCTCTTGGGGCTTCTGTACTTGAGTCTGAATATCCAGCGTGTCTCCTTCTGTCTGAGAATGCGATCCAGTCCCCCCTCTTCTGGTGGTTTACCAGGTCTATGGCCGACAAAGGAGAGCCCCATGTAGGCTGCCTCCATGTTGGTCATGTATATGTCTTGAGAAGGGTTTTTCCCTATTGAGTGCCTAATGTCACCCAAATGTTCCCCAACAGGCGTCGGAATTCCCCTAAATGTTTTTCCCACGTACTGTTTGCCACATCCACATGTGGCTAGATAAATAACCCCAAGGTATTTGCAGTTTATATAGTGTCTGATAGTATATGTGGCCCCTGTGGTAGAACTGTTTAAGTTTTAGTCTTCTTTATAACCTTACAGGCCACACACCAATGCATCGGTAGCATCCCACTACCTACCTTTGTTTGAGCCATGTGCTGCTGTTTCGGTCTACTAAAGTGTGCTATGGACGTTCGGTCCCGATATTCCGCCCCTTCTGAAGGTAATTGTAGGATGGTCCTGGTGTCACTGTGGATAAGTCAGGGTCCATTTTAGCACCTGCCATGTGTTATAAGTAATCTGTCTGACCAATTGTGCGCCACTGTCATAGGGTACCGACTAAGCGAATGGGCTGTGCGAAGAAGAGGCCGGACGGGGCGTGAGTAAGTTCCACTCTATTGGATCCTAGCGCTCGTTGATATGCTGAGTGGAGGATGTGGTCTGGATAACACGGGCCAAAAAACCGGGATCTTAAATCCTTAGCCTGGCGTCTAAACTCACAAATGGGATGAGTCAATTTCTGCGCATCCTGTGGTATTGACCATACGGATGCCTTCTTTAGGGCCGGTGGTGGAAGAATCCAGCGCAGGAAGGAATTGGTGGAGGGGGTTTTCTGTACACCGTGGTATTCAGTTCCCCGTTAGATCTTTTCTGGATAAATACGTCAAAAATGGTTAGGTTGTGGTGTGAATCTCATGTGTGAACCTGAGGCCCAAAGTATTTTGGTTAAGGTCGCCCATGAGTGTCAGGAACTTTCCTCTGAGCCCTCCCACTTTGTCGGCATAGACCTGGTAAACCACCAGAAAGAGGAGGGGACTGGGATCGCATTCCCAGACAGAAGAACACGCTGGATATTCAGACTCAGACAGAAGCCCAAGAGGCTGAATGAACAGTTAAGCTTTACTTGTTTTCTCAGTCCCTATTTTTTGCCATATCAAGCATATTAAGTTAACCAGATCACTATAACATCCGTTATTAATATTTTCTTCTTCTTATTCGGACAGCTTTAGATGCATATACCCCACTAGCAGCCTCTACTACCGGAGACGTTGAACCTAATCCCGTTTTAGTTGTATTTTCCATCAGGGTGACTTCACCTAATGTACACCTGATCCATTAACTTTTGTCCCTAACCTTTAATTGAGGGACTCTATGGCGCATTATTCATCTAACCACATTTCCTCTTCTTCTCCCACCCCCCCCCCCCCCCGTACACTTATTCAGCTGAGACCTCCACTTTGCCAGACTCTGATGGTGATGTCTTTGGCGCATGCGCGGGTCGTGCCGCATCGGCGCCTCCCCTGTGCGACGATTATGTCCGGGCTGCGGGACGACCAGGCGTGGGCATGGCATCCTGTGCTGATATACGCATGCGCACGCCCAGCCCCGCCACCGTTCGTTTCGTTCTCAATTTTTTAATTTTTATTTTTTTTTTTTTGACGGAGACCGATCATGTGACGGGGCGGGGCGTCGGGGGCGTGGCTATATAGTACCAGGGCGCGCTATTTAACCTGTGCAGTAGAGACAACCCACACACAGACCCACTGGTCCTGCAAGGCTGTGCACGGGGACGCTGTAACTGGGACCCCACCAGCGCCCCACCTGACCACCAGTCCGTACCAACAATTTAGACTAAGGTAAGAACACAATTTTTTTGGGCGCCCACCATTGAACTTTAGCCCTTATTAGATTTTCAGGATTAGACACCATCAGTTAGAACTCCTTCCCTCCTTTATAATAGGGACGGATAACCCCTGTGTTTCCCTTACCCACATAAGGTAGGACTTGTCAAGCTTTTCTCTGTTAACGCACCACCCCTTGTTGTTTTGACTGAACAATGTTGTATGGTTTATTTATTAGGGACCCCTTTTGGCGCACCACAATTTTCCCCTGATGAGCCCCTGAAGGGTGAAACAGGTTCCTGTCGGGATTCAGGTTCGCTCTGTCCCCTATCTTGTGTATTGCATTTCCATAGGACAGATACTGTCCATAACTGTAATACCAGCCAGGGACAGGTTCCTGTCGGGTTGTGGCCAATAGACCACGACTCCGAGGTTAGGTTCTCAGGTTATCAGAGAACTGGACTATGGTGTCCAGGGAGAGTGACATTGTCATCTTGACCCCATTCTTTGACTCCGTAGTCCCATCTTCCCTGTTTATACTCATCTATCCTCTTCACACCTTTTAAAACGACCGTTGTGCTACTTTTCGGACGAGCACTCCTCTCACGACGCTATCATCTTGAACAAAACCAATGAACAACTTATTCTGACAGCTTTAGATCATATACTCCACTAGCCTCTACTACCAGGGAGACGTTGACCTAAAATTCCCGTTTTTAGTATGTATTTTTTCTCAGGTTCAGACATTCACCTAATGTACACCGATCCTTAACTTTGTCCCTAACCTTTAAATGAGGGACTCTATGGCGCATTATTCATCTAACCACATTTCCCTTACTCTTCCCCATCCCCCCCCCGGGGGCCCCTTATTGTCAGCTGGAGACCTGCCACTTTTGCCAGACTCTGAGCGGTGAGTTTCTTTGGCACATGCGTGGGTCGTGCGCATCGGCGGCCCTCCCCCTCCGACAGATTAGTCCGGCTGCGGCGACCAGGCCGGGCAATGGCATGCCTGTGCTGATATACGCATGCGCACGCCCAGCCACGCATCGGTCTGTTTCGTCAATTTTTTTATTTTTAATTTTTTTTTTTGACGGACCGCTCATGTGACGGGGCGGGGCGTCGGGGGGTGGGGGGGGGCGCGGCTATATTGTACAGGGCGCGCTATTTACCTGTGCAGTAGAAACCCACACACAGACCCCTGGTCTATGGTTATATTATATAGGGACCCCCCCTTTTGGCGCACCACAATTTTCCCCTGATGAGCCCCTGAAGGGTGAAAACAAGTCCTGTCGGGATTCGTCGCTCTGATCCCTATCTTGTGTCTTGCATTTCCATAGGACTAGATACTGTCCATAACTTGTATACCAACTCTTTTTCATTTTTTTAAAGGAACCACTCCGTGGTATAGGCTTGTTAATAGGGCCATCCAGCCAGGGAACGGTTTCTCTGTCGGGGTTGTGGCCAAATAGGCCCCACGTACTCCGATGTTAGGTTCTCGGGTATCAGAGAAGCTGGACTCAGGGTGTACAGGAAGAGTACATTGTCATCTTGACCCATTCTTGACATCCGTAGGTCCCATCTATTTACCCTGTTTTAACTCCTATCTCTTCCATCACACCTTTTAAGACAACTTTGTGTCTACTTTTCGGACGAGCACTCCGACCTTCTATCGTGAGACAAACCAATGACCAAATTGACACCTCAAGGAAGTTGGATGTGTACATTGATGACTTTATGCTGCTGAGCATTCAAGGTGAGCTGGTGTCTAATATGTTTCATGTGAAACCTTCCTTTAGGCCCCCACTCACATCATGCATTTGTCTATTCTTTTCTAGATGGGGTTCATGTCACTAAGGATTCTACATAGCAGCAGCTAATCTGTACCACTTAATGTTTATATATTTTCATGAGACTTCTCAGTAAAAGTTAAGTTTTAAAAAGATCACCTTCTTTGTAATTTTTTTTCTTTCTTCCTTTAGAGTAATGCCCTATTACTGGGTCATGTTTTAAAATTCCAATTTTGTTTGATAATCTTCCTTACGATGTGAGAGTCCCAAGTGTAATCCGTAATGAAATGAACAGTGATTTTGATTTCTTCCTCCATCATTTTTTTAAGTTCATTTTGTTATCATTATTTAAATGTGTGGATTTCTTCTTCTAATTCTCTCTGCGCTTATCAAGATCCTCAAGTTTTTGTAATTTCTTTCTAAAAACCTCCCCTTAATAACATGGCTTGTGTCTCATAGTCTTTCCTTTTTTTGACTCATCTAATAGTTCTTGAGGACCCTGCCCATGTATTACAACATCATCGATGTACCCTTTGTACAATTGAGATACTTCTTAAATGGGTTATTATTACAAATGTGACAATTTTCCCAAGAGGCCCATATATAATTAGCTAACAGGGGGCAAATTTAGTCCCCATGGCCGTCCCTGATGTTTGTAAAAAAACACATTTTTCTTTGGAACGAAAATAGTTATTTTCTAAACCAAACTTATCAAGTCTACAACAAAACCTTTTTTTGTTTTCCAAAAACCCACTCGATCTTTCTCTAAAAAACTTGACAGCGCTATCCCTTGTTGGGTGCGGTATGCATGTATGTAGTGAAGTAACGTCACAAGTGGCTAAGATTGTATTACTCATCTACGGTAATATCCTTAGTGATTGTAATAGGGCACCTGATCTTTAATAGGCAGGAGTGTTACTACATTAAGGCTGGAGGAATTATCTCTACTGGATACTGAATCGATACCCCTCAACCTAAGGGCGTCCTGGGGGAGTTTTTTAATTTTATGCAACTTGGGCAAAAAATATATTGTTGGTACTTTTGGAATTTGATATTAACGAAATCATATTTCTTGTTGTCAATGATTCCTTTCTTTTTGCTTCAGCCAAAATTGACATATTCAGTTTTTATATTCTCGTCGGGTTTTTAATTTGCAATATGTAGTTCTCATCAGATACAATTTTGTGATCTCTCCCATATAATAATCTTTACCCATGATAACTACAAACCCCCCTTTATCCGCAGGTTTACCCTCCTGGGTCACGTAGTGCATTCTTTCCCCATTAGAAATAATTCGATTACATTTTTGAATTTTTTGAAAGGAACTTGTTCCAGTTCTTTTATTAAAATCCGTTTGAAAGTATTACACAGTCGTATTGGACAATTCGGGATAAACAGGGATTTTTCTTTCAACACAGGGGTTCATCAAAAGTATTTTTTAAGGTTTATATGGATCTGGCAAATTTCTGCACATCTAAATTCATATTCTTCATACTTTAAACTTTTGTATAATAGGCTAACATGTGCCGAAGATAATGTTTTTTTTACTAAGTTAAAAATTCTTTTTTTCTACTGGGTCTATTTCTCTTTCTGTTTCTTTTGGGGCCATAACATTTACTTCCATTTTTCTTACCCCTCCCCTTCTGGTTTTTCTCATTTTTTTTAATGGGGGATTATGTTTTCCTGATTCATGTCCAGTTCTATCCTGTCTCCGCACTATTTGTCCGTCCCTCTCTGTTGGTGGGGAAAATTTTGTGGGTCATTAGGAGGGTTATGATGTTGTGTCATTAAATGCTGAAGTTGGAGCGTCCAGAATTCCTTTCTTCTGTGATCTACCCTGTATCGAATCTCCTCCTATTCGGGTACTTACTCTCATTGGGTTTCCACGTAAGCGGTTATATTATATCTATTCTGTTGTCCTTGTTCATAATTCTGTAATAGGGGTTTCTATTCTGATTCCAGTTAGGTCCTTGATAGATTTTATTAACATTTCTATAATTTATTCTGTAGCGGCGATTATCATTTTTTTTTCTATACTGACTGGTAAATGTGTTCTCCTGTGGTTTGAACAAAAGTGGATTCCCGAGATTAACAAAATTTTATCTACATTTAGCTACATATTGAAAAAAAAGCAAAAGCAACCCGACTGAGAAATATAAACTGAATTAATGTCAATTTTGGCTGAAGCAAAAAAGAAAGGAATCAATAACAACAAAGAATATGATTTGTTAATATCAAATTTCCAAGGTACCAACAATATTATTTTTTGCCCAAACCGCTTAAAATTAAAAAACTCCCCCAGGACGCCTATACGTTGGGCTATCGTTCAGTATCCATAAGAGATAAATTCCTCCAGCCTTATGTATGTAACACTCCTGCCTATCTAAAAGATCCAGATGCCCTATTACAAATCACTAAGGATATTACCGTAGATGAGAATACCATCTTATGCACTTGTGACTTGTCTTCCTACATACATGCATACCGCACCAACAAGGGATGCCCTAGTACAATGTTTTTTAGAGAAAGATCGAGGTGTTTTGGAAGAACAAAAAAGGTTTGTTGTAGACTTGATAAGTTTGGTTTAGAAAAGAACTATTTTGGTTCGAAGGAATGTTTTTTCTACAAACATCAGGACGGCCATGGGGACTAAATTATCCCCCTGTTACACTAATTTATTATGGCCACTTGGAAAATTGTCACATGTTTAATAATAACCATTTAAGAAGTATCACGAATGTACAAAGTGTACATCATAATGTTGTATACTATGGCAGGGTTCCTCAAGAACTATTAGATGAGTTCCTCATTTGTATCAATGAAATGATTTTAACCTTATCCTTCACTTCTAATTACAGTCAGACGAATATAATTTTTTTTAGATTTAGAATTAATCAAGATAACAATACTCTGCATTCTAGGACATTTTTTTAAAGAACAGCCTGCATAGCTCATTGATACGGTAGTTGTCCCTTTACCTCCGTGGCTGAGAAATATCCCAAAGGACAACTAAAAAAAAAAAGAAACTGTACAATAAAAGGAAACTATGAGACACAAGCCATGATATAACAGGGAGGATTTTTTAGAAAGAATTTACAAAATTGAGGATCGATAAAGAGAATTAGAAGAAAATCCCAACACTATTTAATAATGATAACAAAAACATGAAAAAAAAATGATGGAGGAAAGAAACCAAAATCACTGTTCCATTCATTACGGATTACACGAGGGACCGCACATCGAAGGAAATATCAAACAAAACATATTTTAAAACATGACCCAGTTATAGGCATCTACTAACGGAACCCAAGAATATCCATCAGAAATCAAAAAGCCTTAGGGATCATATAGTACATAGTAATATAAATCGAATATCACATAAGGCTTTTATAGATGCACACGATGTAAGGCACGTAGAAATACGGAGGGAATCACGAACAGGAGGTTTTTATATAGCTTTACTTCATCTACAATTCACAAACATACATGTTAAAGCACTTTGCTACTTGTGACCTCTTCGGGAGTTATATAAATGATTGTTTGCCCTTGTGGCCTCAATATATTGGGAGGACCATAAGAAAATGAAAAACTAGGGTCTGTGAACATTTTAGAAACATTTAAAAAGAAAACTGGATCATCCCTATCCCCCATTAGCCAAATCATCAAAGAAATCCCAAAGGTACTTCCTTCATCATCTTAGAACAGTGTCCCACATTGGAGAGGAGAGGACATGAGTCAGAGGGAAGCTTCTGGATTTTTCAATTGAAAACCTTATTCCACTGGGCTCAATGCGGATTCGAAATCACATGTTTTCTAAATAAACATAAGAAAAAGTATTATAATATGTCACTTTCTATCAATATTAATACATCACTAAGATCCCTAATATTCCCCCCCCTTTAGCTGCACAAATAAATAAGGGTTATTATGGACATTTTAATAAGATGCGAATCGTGGGCATAAGTATTAAAAAACATTTTTTCACTTTGCTCTAACACTTTATTAAGATTAGCACTATAGCACTTTATCAAGACTTGTGATATTTTCCTTCAGATATTACAAACATCGTCTCATTCAATACATGTCGGGATCACATAACAATCATCATTATGAATTTTTTCCTTATGGCGTGGAGAGAATCCATTCATAGAGGAATTTTTTAAAAAACTAACTCTTGCTAAAATAATTTTGAAAAATGTATAATTGCTTTGTACTTGGCATAGTAGCCTTCAATAGTAGTGGGCCAAGCCACAAGAACCTGAGGTCACCTAATAACTGGTGACATCTACGAGTAGGAATCATGACCACAACTCTTGGATACGATCTTCAGCACAGTTTTCCCAGACAATTGGCAGATTTCGCAAACCAACTAGCCCTTCATTTAACCATTCAGGCAGTCATGAGGGACATGTCAAATGCCTTTGCAAGTCAGAACACATACTCACAGCTGCTCTCAATCCAGCCACCTGCTTCACCTCTTATTTAGAAGCAGATAAGGTTAGTTTGACAATTCTATCCTAGTAAAACCCATGCGGCTGTCACTTATTAGTCTATTTGATGTCACATATCCAGTATATAGTCTTTTAATACACCATTCCAACACTTTCCCACAATGGAAGTTAAGCTTACCGGCCTGTAATTGCCTGGCGAAGTTCAGAGCCTTTTTATATATTGGCCACCACATTTGCCTTGCACCAGTTCACTGGCACACACCAGAAGTTACGGAATCCCTGAAGATTTTAGACAAGGGTCAGCAAACAAGAAGAACTGAGTTCTTAAGAACTTGGGTGTAAACTATCTGGTCCAGTGGCTTGTACAAATTGATTCTTAATGATCACTTGATGGTCAGATCACATTTGCCGTCTAGAATATTTAGTGGCCTGTTGCTGCTGTTGGTTCGGAATAAAGAATGAAGTTATGCACAACCTTGCCTCGTCTGGTCCACTCCTATGACTGTATCACCATTCAAGGGCGCCCCATCTATCTCCAGGATCATCCAGACACTATGGGGCGTATCTGCCATGGAGAGAACAAGTACAACAAGCCTCTCCCTCATTCTAATTCTGCACACACACCGCCAGCCACTACGGTACCTGGGCCCCGGGAGCCGCCAGGCCCCCAAGAAAAGGGTAGGCCCGGAGGGGGATGTTGCCGGAAGCAAAAGTAGCAGAAGGAGGCAAGGCAGGAGCGAGGTCCGACTCATGCCTAGCCTCGGACCAGCAGCTACTCAATTAAACCAGATCGAGGTAAAGTGGTACGGGTCCCCATCTGTGGCATGCGCAGACATACATGATTATGCCCACAAGATATGTTTGGGCAGTGGAGGAGACTGCCTGTGGAAAAGTAGTTACTTCTTGAAACTTCATACAGGGGCAGTGCTCTGCAATAAGATCTTTAAACCTCTCCGTCCCCTACAGCCCCACATACAGATACAGCCCTATACAGCCCTACATCAAGCTAAAGCTAAAGCCTTACATAAGCTATAGCTCAAAGAAGGTAAAAGCCCTTACAAACCGGCTTCAAGCCGTACATCAGCTACAGCTCTACATTACAGTACAGCCCCTACTACAGATACAGCCTTCTACATACAGGTACAGCCCCTTACATACAGATACAGCCACTACATACAGCAACATCCCTAATACAAACTACAGCCACTAAATACGTACAGACGGGCTACAGCCAACTACAGCCACTACACCAGCTAGCATACAACAGCTAGCCCTACATACGTTCAATCCATACATACAGCTACGGCCCTACATACAGCTACAGCCTACATTACGCTAAAGCCAACATACCGCTACAGACCTACATACGCTACAGCATATATCAGTACAGCTATTATACAATTCAACACAAGATACAGCTACAGCCTACATATGCTACAGCCACTACATACAACTACAGCCATAATACAGCTACAGCCCTTAAATACAGCTCCAGCCTAACATACAAGCTACAGGTCTACATACAGCTACAGCCCTACAAACAGCACAGACACTACAAACGATACAGCCCACTATACAGCTACAGCCCTACAACAGTGCAGCCCGACATGACAACTACAGCCCTACATACAGCTATAGCCCTACATACAGCTACAGCCACTACATACAGCTACAGCCTATACATACAATTACAACAACATACAGCTACAGCCCTACCTACGCTACAGCCCACAAATAAGCTACAGCCTCTACATACGCCTACAGACTATACCATACAATTACAACACAAACAGCTAAGCCCTACATACGCTACAGCAGTATACATACAGCTAAGCCACCAAAACATACGCTAATCCCGACTAAAGGTCAGCCTCCATACAGCTACAGCCTCTCATAACAAATACAGCCACAACATACCGCCCTGCATACAGCTAAGCCCTACATACCGCTCAGCTCTACATACAGCTACCGCCTCTACATACAGCATACAGCCTTACATAAAGTACCGACCTACATACAGCTACAGCCTTACATTACAGCTACAGCCTCTACATACAGCTTACAGCTCACATACGCTACAGCCATACATACGCTACAGCCTCTACATTACAGCTCAAGCCCTCAACAAATACCGCCCTACAACACAGCTACAGCCATGCATTACAGGCTACAGACTTACATACAGCGACAGCCCTAATACAAATACGCCATGGAACAGATGCAGACAATAATACAGCTACAGCCCTACATTTACAGGCTAAGTCCGCCACAAAATCATCTACCGCCCTGACTTACGCTACAGCCCCACATACAGCTACAGCCCCACATACAGCTACAGCAACTACATACAGCTACAGCCCTACATACAGCTACAGCCTTACAGACCGTTACAGTATCAAACAGCTACGCACTACATACAGCTACAGCACTACACACAGATACAGTCATACATACAGCTACATCCTCTACAGACAGCTACAGTCACTACATACAGCTAAAGCCTACATACAGCTAAGCCCTCCTACATATAGCTACAGCCCACATACAGCTGCAGTCATAACATTTACAGTACAGCCAACTACATACAGCTACGCCACTACATAACAGCTACAGCCACTACATACAGCTACAGCCTACATATAGCTACAGCATACAGTTACAGCTACAGCCCCACATACAGCTACAGCCCCACATACAGCTACAGCAACTACATACAGCACAGCCCTACATACAGCTACAGCCCTACATACAGCTACAGCCTCTACATACAGCTACAGCCCTACATTACAGATAAAACCAGACATACAGCACAGCTCTACATACAGCTACAGCTCTACACACAGCTACAGCTAACATACAGCTACAGCCTCTACAACAGCTACAGTTCATAATACAGCTACAGCACCTACTAAAGCTAACAGCACTACCTACAGCTACAGACAACCATAAAGCTACAGCCCTACCTACAGCTACATCCCTACATACAGCTACAGCTTACATACAGTACAATCACTCATACAACTCAGCCTCTGCATACAGTCGGCCTACATCAGCTACAGCCTCAATACAGCTACAGCTTAACATACAGCTACAGATCTAAATACAGCTACCAATATCTTCATTACAATTCAGCCTCTCCATACAAGCTACAGCCCTACATACAGCTACAGCCACATACAGCTACCATCATACATTACAGCTACATTCAGCCATACAGATACAGCCCTACATATAGTTAACCAGCCCCTAAACATCTACAGTCCTACAGAACAGCAACAGTCATATACAGCTATAGCCTCTACATCCAGCTACAGCTCTACATTACAGCTACAGTCACTTCATACAAAACTAAAGCCAACATGACGGCTACGAGCCACCTACATAACAGACGCCCCACATAAAAGCTACAGCATACATACAGTTCAGCCCCACATTACAGCACATGGTAGTACGTACAGCTACAATCGTACATTAAGCTACAGCCCAGCTACGATACAGCTACAGCACCCGTACATACCGCTACAGATCTACAGACAGCAAGACAGCATACATAACGCTAACAGCCCACTGCCTACAGTATCAGCCCTAGAAAAAAACCCCCCATACAGTACAGCTCCTAAAGCCCCTGCATACAACTACAGCCCTGCATACAGCTACAGCCCACTACGACAGCTAAAGCCATACGTACAGCTACAGCCAACTTAGTCATACAGAGCTACACGTCCTTCGCTGACATCACAGCTAGGGGTCCCATATACAGCTACCGTCTACATATAGCTTACAGCCCCACATATAGGTACAGCCCCACCGTATAGCTGACAGCCTATACATGACAGCTACAGACCAACGTACAGCTTATGTCATACATCAGCTCCAGCACTACCATACACGTACAGCCAACTACATACAGGTACCAGCCCCACATACAGCTACAGCCATACATACCAGCTACAGCCCCTGCAACAGCTACAGTCCCTGCATACAGCTACAGCTTACATATAGTGCAGTCACTACATACAGCTACATGCCCTACGTAAAGCTACAGCCCACACGTACAGCTACAGCCACTACGTATCGTGCATGCAAACATACAGCTCATCAGCCTACTTACAGTCTACAGACAAGTTACGTACAGCTAAAGCACTTACATCTATGGATGGGGCACAGGTTACTTCTGGATTGAGCCATGTTGATTGACAGCCTAATCCACAGTGGAGGCGGGCGATTTGCAATGCCCCCACACAAGTCCATGATGGTGGGAGTTAGTCTCCAGATAGATGTCACCATAAAAAGGTCCTCCTTTCAGCTAGCGCAATGCACCTGTGTCAGTGAGGACCCCCCCTTCAGGACAGAGCCGTGCCATTTACTAATCAGTATGGTCCAGTTGATCCTTTCCTTATGGTGAGATGGGTGGTTTAAAAACAGATACACCAAAAGAAGAATTGCCACTACGGAGCTGAAGAGTGGTCTAAAATGAGAGCCCCTGTCACTTCCCAAAATGCCCTCAGCAGTATACCCTTCGAGCCACCTCCTGGAAGAGTTTTTATGTTCTCTGGCACTCCATTTATGTGCAGACATTAATATTTCAGAATGCGTCTGATGACATACTGGGAGAGTGCTTCTAGTCCCACCATTGCCGGGTTCTTTCCGCAGCAGTACAACCTAATCACCAATCCACAAATTCCTGTAGCAATTCTTGTATGGCCGTAGAGAGTGGTGGTCCTCCAGCCATCAACCCTAATGTACTATTTCTAATGCTGGTGTTCGCTGGAGTGTTCGTTCAAAAATATGACTCCACTTTCGTACATCAGGTATTGGGAACTTTATGTGTAGACCAGATCACTACAACAGAAAACATGATGCCCCCAGATTGGTTGTTATTGCGTTGAATGGGCAGCAGGAAGCTTGTAGCTGTTGTGAAGGCCAAACATGAGTGCCTCATAGACTCGGGCGTAACTGTCACAGTGTCAGTGGCCCTGTCATCTAGATCTGTCTCTAAAGATGAGGATGTGCTCATTTATACATAATGGGTGCACATTTTACTCACCTGTCTCGAGGAGTATCATGAAGTGCATTCTTTCACGACTAATAGCACTGGGTCGCGATTTCTACAATCGGTGCGCCCGATATCCTGCATCTGTCCTTCCTGCTCGTCCCTGGAGTTCACTCTTTTTGTTCCCGCTGTATGTAAGATGCATTTGTCTGTGGCACAATTTTAAAGTTAATCCCAGCTGACATCCGATCCTGTCGATCGTCCGATGGCCGACCCCAATTTCTGAGTATGTGAACGTCGGCGCCGAGCGCCAAATCCAGATACCGTTGTGACAAATCCCTTCTAAATACCTGTCCCGTGGCACAACCCCACAAAATGTCAAAAATCCCTAGAATAATGGTACTCCGCGGGCCGTCGCAATAACAGCCCCCCATTGTGTTTCCATGTACGATAATATGTATATAAATACTACACACCAAAAGTTGCACATCTTCCTCTATTCCAGAGATTTATCTATTTTCTGACTATAAAAATTTAGATCCACCTGAAGGCTGCAAAACTATGAATTATCCATGTAGAATTATATACAAAAAGTGTAAAACATATGGAATCTGTTGTATATTCCGGTCCTTCTGCTGTGATCGATTGCTCTCACACGTATGGCTCTTTGATAGACTACAAGAGTAGATCACCTGAAGGTTTCACTCACGGTGCCCTGTTCAGTGGTATATAAGGGATTTTGCTTTATACAATAAAGTTGGGATAGTTGTGCAGGAGCAGGTGGATACACGGCTGATCGTACTACTGACTAGACTGGTAGAATGTGTATTATCGGTGAGAAAAAAAGAGCAAAGTAAGAAAACGAGCGGCCCCATTCTATAGAAATATACAAGTCTCATCCCAAAATTGGAAAGTTTCCCCAAGGAAGTTTGCAAAAATCCAAGCACTACAAAGAAATGGGTGGACATGATGGGAGCGCTCCAAGAGGAAGAGACCAAGAGTGACCTCTGTTCTGCGACGTATAAAGCTACTCTGACTGCGGAGGACAGAGTCAGCCTATGCTGCGTGAGGAGAAAGAACACCTCTGGTCCTGAGCGAGGATAAGAGCTACCTATACGTGAAGGCTGAGAGAGATCAGCCTCTACATCGGAGGATAAGATCACCCTCTGCCCCGAGTAGAATAAGATCCCCTCTCGCGAAGGATAGAGTCAACCTCTGCTGCAGAGGAGAGGAGAGGCACCTTGTGCGGAGGAGTAAGAGTACTTACTGCGAAGGTCAGAGTCACTCTACTGCGGAGGAGAAGAGTCAACTCTGTCCAGGAGGTTTAAGGAGCTACCTCTATCGAAGGACAAGAGTAACCCCTCTAGTGACGGAGTGTAAGAGTCACTTGTCCCGGAGAATAGAGTCAACCTCTGTGCGAGAGGATAGAAGGCTACTCTACTGCGAAGGACAGAGTCACCTCTACTTGGGAGGATAAGAGTCACCTCTGGACAGAGAATTCAGAGTCACCTCGCCGCGGAGGATAGAGTCATCTCTGCCGCGGAAGGATGGAGTCACCTTGCAGAGGCGAGAAGAGAGAAGAGTGCAGTGCTCTGCTGGGAGGATAAAGAGTCACCTCTGCTGCGGAGGGGACAAGAGTACACCTATGCTGCGGGGAGAAGAGTCACCCTGCGGAGAGGATAGAGCTACTTACTGTGAAGGTGCAAGATGTCACCTCTACTACGGCGGATAAGAGTCACTCTGCTGCAGAGGACTAAGAGTCACCTCTGCCCGAGAGAATAAGAGTCATCTCTGCCCTTGCGAGGATTAGAGTCAACTCTGCAAAGGAGGAGAAGAGTACCTCTGCATGTGGAGGATAAGAGCGACTTCTTGCGAGGACAAGAGTCACCCTCTACTGCGGAGGAAAGAGTAACCTCTGCCTGGAGAATAAGAGTCATTTTTTTTTTTTATCTGCCGTGGAGGATAGAGTCACCTATGCCAAGGGGAGAAGAGTCATCTCTGCTGTGGGGATAGAGCTATTTCTACTGCGGAAGGACAGAGTCACCTCTACTGGGAGAGAATAAGAGTCCCTCTACTGCGGAGGCTAAGAGTCACTCTTACTGCGGGATAAGAGTCACCTCTGCTGGGGAGGAGAAGAGTACCTCAGACTGCTGGAGGATAGACGTCAACTCTGCTGCGGAGGATAAGAGCTCAGCCTATGCTGAGGAGGCTAGAGTCACTCCTGCGGGCGGAGGTAAAAGAGTCACCTCAATGCAGAAGGATTAAGTTCACGAGTCACCATCCTGTCAGAAATCGCAGTGGGTGGTCTAACCGCAGCTCAGATAGCGAGCAGGCACTGCTCGCATAGAGTCTAGAGAAGACCAATCTCTACAACATCTGGTAAGCGGAGACTGTGTGCAGCAGCTCATGGTTAGCATACTGCTAGAAACCACCTGCTAAAGACCAGCACAAGCACAGAGGACACTGGACATTAACAGGGTCTGAAGATTGACAAGGGCCAGGCGCCGATAATGGCCTGGTGGCATCTGCCCCAATATTAATTCCTGCACCTTTCTGTGTTCTGCGCATCTTTGCGGTCCTAGGCCAAAGAGAAAGCTTTGGCCGATGCTATTCGCTGTTATGTGATTTCCCAATTGTGACCCCGAGGTTCCGTTCCTGACATGCTGATCCGTGCTGCCTGTCCTGACTATGCTACGTCCCCTGACTCTGATCCGTGCCCGCTGACTGCCTGTCTCTACCACCTGACGACCCGGGACCAGAGTTTGCCATGACGCTCTCTACTACGCCTGGCTTGCCCACGGCGGCAAAAAGTGACCTGTGAATATGACTGGTGTGCCGCGCACCAAGTCCCAATCGGCCTTTGCAGGACGACTTGTGAAAAGCGGTGTGTGGCCGACGTACACTAGACTCTGGTCCAGGTGTGGCTTACGTCATTTCCGTAGGTTGCCAGAGGATACACTACCACCGATCTGTCAGGTACCTGCAGTTCCACTGGGTGTACATTGGGGTACTTGCGTGTTGTTACCCTGGGTACATTGGGTCCTGAGTGTTTACATGGGTACATTGGGAGGTACTTGCGTGTGTACCCTGGTCCATTGGGTACATGTGTGTTAATGGGTCCATTGGGGTCTTGCGTGTACATGGGTACTTGGGTGGGTTACATGGTGTTACAATGGGTACATTGGGTACGGTGTTACACTGGGTCAATGGATCGTGCGTGTAACAAGGGTAAACATGTCGGTTACCTGCGTTGTTAACACTGGGTACATGGGTACTTGGCATGTTACACTGGGTACTTGGGGGGGTTACTTGCGTGTTACACTGGGTACATGGGTACAGGTGTTAACTGGGGTACATTGCGTACTTGGTGTAGTACAACTGGGCGAGTGAATGGGTACGCGAGGTTTACTACTGGGACGGCTGGCGTACTTGCGTGTTTACCACACCTGGGTACACTGGATACTGCGTGTTACCACTGGGTACAGTGGGTACATGCGTGTTACACTGGGGTACATTGGGGTACTGCGTGTACACTGGGCCACATGGGGTACTTTGCGTGTTAACACGGGCACATTGGGTACTGCGTGTATACACTGGGGGTAAAACTGCGGGTACTTGCGTGTTTACGACAGGGGGAAACTGGATCCTTGCGTGTGTATAGTCAGACTGGGTAGAATTGCCGGGTACTTGCGTGTTACACTGGGTACATTGGGTACTTGCGTGTTACACTGGGTACATTGGGTAGTTGTGTGTTACACTGGGTACACTGGGTACTTGCAAGAGATTACAAATACTAAGGTAAATTTAAAATAAATATTCCCCAACACATCATGGTAAACCATTTTGTTACAAAAGAAATCCTGGTCATTGCTATCGTCCACAAGAGTCCAACGTAGTCCACCACATAGATGCATCTGAAACTCAAGAAAACAAATGGTTCTCTAAAGCAAATTTTTCCAGCTGCAGCTGAACCGCACCCAACCCTCCTCACTCTCCCGGGTCATGCTGAATATCTGCTCAATAATTTCCTAAAGGCTTTCTTCACATCGTTGTTCCTCAGACTGTAGATAAAAGGGTTTAACACAGGGGTAACAACTATATAAATGAGAGAAATATATTTCAGATACGGTGAGAAACTTCTGGTCTGTCCAATGTATGTGGTCATGGTGGTCCCAAAAAACAGAAACACCACCGTGAGGTGGGAGGCGCAGGTGGAGAAGGCTTTAGCTCCACCCTGAGGAGAACGGATTTTAAATATAGATATAATTATACAGATATAAGATCCAACAATAAACACAGGGGGTGACAACAAAGTGAAAAATCCTACTACGACTATACTTATTGTATAGACGGAGAGGTCACCACACACCACCTCCAGGAGCAACAAAACCTCACAGTAAAAATGATTGAGCTTATTTTCTGCACAGAAGACAAAAAACATTGCGCCCTCACCCTGGCTCACAAAAGTGCCGATTCATGGATCAATATTCTAAATTCATTTCAGTATTTCTGTAATTTACAAGGGAAGATATTTAACCTTGTAATTCTGACATTTAAAATCCAGCAGATGCATCCAATCCCTTTTGTAGGGAGGACACCAGGTTCAAGAAAAACAAACAGGACTGTGAGTCCCAAACTCAACCCACCTAAAACATACGCCTCCAGTGGTAACATTTGTACAAATGGCCCAAAGAGATGTACAATGTGAAATTCATAAAATACATAAAAACACTAGCCCGTCGTACAGATGGATGAAGATGTAAAGAATACGGTAGGGTAAAGACCCCTTATCACACTTCGGAAGGGAGGTCACTGGGAGACAGACCCCCAGGATCGGAGAATCAGAGGTTGCTACAAATGTGGGGGATGTGTGGTGTGTCCATATTTACCAACAGGAAAAACATTTGTTAGTAATGTGACAGGCAGGACTTACCACATTACAGACTACATTAACGGCAGGAGTATAGGGGTTATTAATAAAGCAACCTGCATATGTGGCCTTGTATACATAGGAAAAACCATCAGGGAATTTCGGAGGAGAATAGGAGAACACATTAATGATATCACCCACAGAAAGGATAAACCAGTAGCTAAACAAGTAGAGGTTTATCCCGGTGGTGATCCGTCAGTAATGAGATTCCTGGATATTATCCACTACCCCGAAAGCGGAGGAGATTGGGATAAAAAATTGCTCCAACATGAGGCAAAGTGGATTCTCAATATGGGAACACAATCTCCAAAAGGACTTTTACCCTAAGACCCTCTTCTGTAAGAATAAGGTATAAATCTCTCGGCACGATGAGAAGTGTCAGAACCAGAGCTAAAGATAACTAGTGATACCTAATACACATCAGGGTTATAAGTTATGACAATTAAATTTACCTCAGGAAAATTGCGCATCTCTTTTAAATCAATCATGCAAGATAATACTTTGGCCAGATATTATCCATCCAGATGAAGGTCCCGGTAACATCTAATAGTAATATAGACAAACCAACCAAAGATCATTTGGTAGCTAAAAGTTTCCTCTGCACATCCTGATCGGGGATATAGATCATGGAAATGAATGCTGAGGATTAATCTGTCCTTATACACTCACTACAGACTACAGCGATGATAAAATAGTGTAGCGCCGATCCGGCGCCTGTGATTACATTGGTAAAAAGGAGGATTTCTGCTGCACACTAAATGGACTTGAATGCACAGGTGTTTTGGAGACAAACTTCAAAATGTGACGTTTCGGTCAGACAACTGACCTTCATCAGACTCTGTAAATACTGTTGACATCCGAATTAGGTGATTTACATATATATATATACATACACATACATCGAAAATCTATTTTCATATGTACAGTAACAATAGCTTAATGCAGTAAAGCTAGTAGAAAGGGTTAGAGAGCATTGTCATAGAAAAAGTAGCTCCATGTAAACATAGTATGAAGTACTAAAATTATATTGGAGATGTATCAAAGTGATCAATGAAATCTTAGTCCATAGAGTGGATATGGTAACGATGGTGTATTACAATGATGGTACATCAGTCTCACGTTCCACTTCCTGGTATAGGGAATCGGCTAAGTCCATATATATAGTATGTAGGCATAGACGGCATATTCAGGGAGAAGACCAAATCCTGCAGAGTCTGGTCACATAGTAAAAACCTGGAAGGGAAAGAAAGTCAGGAGGCAGCTTACCAGTTTGTGTAGGGTAGATCGGGAGGCGCTTTGCATGTAGCAAAGAATGGCGGAAAACTATAGGAATAGCGGTATGAACCGCTCTCAGGAGATGGCACTGCTGTTCCTATATGCTAGGTGAGTTTATAAAGTCTATCCCCGTGGTGGAGAGGCCGACTTCCGGTATCGGGCAGTGACTTCCGGTAGGAGACCGGAAGTTGTCGTATTTGCGTTCCACCAGTAGAGCGCACGACGGAGCATGCGCAGAGGAAAAGATGGGCTATGCAGATTGGGAAGGCGGTCCTATTTATATTTAGAGGCTGGTACATCGATACTGTGGAGCATATCATAGTATAAAAAGGTTGTCCCATTGTAATTAAAATTATGTAGTAGTTGGGACTAAAATAATGAAATAATGTAGTACATCAGGGTAATTAGATTGGGGGGAGGGAAACAAGGGAATAACTTATAGATGAGATGAGAAATCAATGATGTGGACAAGGCAATCATAAGGAAAAATGGAGAATAAAAAATGAAACTAAAAGTAAAAATAGAGAGAATATGCATGCAGGATTTTTTTACAGAACGTAGGGGGGAATAGGGTAAAGACACATGAGGAACGGGGTTTATTTTACCCATCCTTCGCTGAGGTCTCCCGATTTTCATGCTTTGATTATTGTCTCTGTAAAAAACAAGCCTGTTAAACACTGAATGGATAAAGCAAAAAAGGGTATGAAGTTAGCAAAAACTTTGAATGTTGTAGTCTCGATTAAGTCCATTGGGTTGCAATGTCTGAAGGGTGTCAATCCAATATAATTCACGTTTTTTGAGCAATGCAACTCGATCCCCTCCTATGATTACATTGGGTCTTCTGTGAGACACTTCTATAGAATGATCCCCTAAGCATGCGTGCAGTGAAGGCGTAAACCCAGAAGTCCCAGCCTGAAATGCATCAGGAGATGAAAAAAAAGGGAGCAATAGAAGAACAGGGTCAGTCGTGTTATTGCCCTTGTCAAATTAGTGGGGATTTCGTAGGGGCAGATTAGCCTCACTTCTCCGCCCAACCTGTGATTCCCCCTATTGATGTGCAGGGAACCTTGGGGTTCGTCTGAATAACGATAAGACGATTTTATCACCATTATCAGTGACATGAGAGAAACTTTTGACACCATTGACAAAAACGATGTCTTCTTTTCTATTAGATACATGACACAGGTAGAATCACGGATGATAGCTGCTTAGTCACTACTGATGTTACAAGTTCATACACCTCTATCGAGCATCAATCAGTGGCAATTACAAGAGGCCACTTACACTGTGGATCAGAAATGTTTATACTAGATGCATTGGATCCTGCTTTGAGAAATAATTTCTTTATTTTCCAAAACTATTTTTTCTTACAGAAATGTGGAACAGCAATGGGGTCTAATGTGCCCCCTCCATATGCAAACAGGTATATGGCTTTTTTGAAGACCAATACGTCTATCAAAGCCAATTTTAAACGCAGATAAAATCATGGAAGTGTTTCATAAACAAAATATTTTGCATATGGGAGGAGCCACTAGAAAACCTTTTGGAGTTTCTCTCCTATCTTAATTCAATATGGGTTGAATAAAAATTTACAACCACATATAGCCACACAGAAATCAGTTTTTTGGATTCCAAAATCATAAAAAAATTCAGAGGGTATATTGACATGAGATATTTATATCAACACAACAGAAATAAAACAGTCTCCTACATTTTCAATATGCACATCCATTGTCAGTAAAATGGTCGATACCTAAGTCACAATTTCTCTGATCCAATTGTTTGTAATCAAATGTTGTTAGAAATTCAAGAAAAATGAGGCGAGTAGTGAAACTTCAAAAACTCTAAAGACTCATCGTCTCCTGTTGGTTCTCCATTACCACCCATTAATAATTAAAATAGACAATGAGCGAGGAAACATTGGCATATTAATGGAGAAGTAAACCTACAAGTAACAGAATTTCAGGAACCCCATTGATTTGTAACAAACATGCATCAATTCTACATAACAAATTGGTAAGAGCAAATCTGGGGAGTGATAGGAAACTATCTCGCCAATCTTTTTTTTGCATCACATAAAAATGGCACACTCCAAGCCTTCAATGCCAACAATGTAATTATGTCACCAAAGGTGAATGGTTTTTTCATCCATATACAGGGAAGGAATATGAAATCAAAGGGTTTTTACCCTGTGACACATAAATCTACAATTAGACGAGAAAACCTGCTGCTTCCCCTTCCAGCGCACTTTAAGAAATGTCGCCACACTCGGGGCCAGTTCATATATCAGGTGATTGAAGTGGTGGAAACCACCTAGACATAGGGGTCACATGACATCTTATTCATTGTGAGGAGACGCTTATTGGATTCAATTTGTTATATTCATGCATTTTCTTTATTTCTAGACACAGAACATGAATATTCACAGATGAAGATATGGTATTGTACATACCGATACGTTTCCATTAACAACATTTACTAACCACATACTTGTGTGACATAGATTGTCGGGATCCTCTTTTTCGACTATGGTATTGGACCCATCCATGTGCACAAGGTAGTACCCGGACCAGCAACTCAATGGAAAATGTTGGTAAGTGGCTTCCATTTACCTCTATTATCCTTCAACCCCTGATTGTGTTATGACCCCACCCTTACAGTAAGATAACTCACTGCCGATGTTCAATCAACAATAGTCCAACCACTATTCCCCCTTCCCAGCTGCGGAGGTTGTGCTTTGGGTGCTTGTCATGTTACCTTCCCTCTGCCTGTGTGTTGTTCGTGCTAAATGTTGGGGAGGGAGGATGAAGCTTCCATCTTCTAACTGCTCTGAGGCTGGAAGAAGCTCCTGCAAATTCCCTCACAGCTAGGAAGCAGATACCAGGGGTAGGACGTTTTGTGTAGCTGCCTGCAAAACAGGAGGGCAGGGAGCAGAGACAGGCAGAAGTAACCAGCTATATAGGTGTTTGTCCATACAGATGATTATGAAGGCAGGAAGAGATTTAGGGCAATAAAAAAAGACCTCGGCACCTTGTCCTGGATCAGATAGTCCAGACGCCCATGTGTCCAGTGCTTACATTAGAAGGACTCACACAAGACGGTGCTGCTGCTCGCCTGTCACTGATTTATATAATGGAGGACGGACTGATTTTCAATGCGTAGGTCTGTTTGGCCATGCGCCCCCACTTGGAGCCAGAGACGCTGGGCGGCCGCCCATTCTGCCCATATGAAGATCCTCCATAGATCTCTGATTTAAGCTGATGAAGCAATATGTTGCATGCTGTTTGTATTGGGATACTTTACGCTCCGTTGAAACATAATTATGCACGCCTCCTGCGCGAATAACGCAGTTCTCTTCCCTTCCCCTCCCACTGGTTGAAGTCTTCAGTGAGTTATATAAAAAAGGAACCTGTATGTCTTGAAGCAGAAGTCAAGCTTTATCTATGGATTGCAAACACAGAGCATTTTAGAGATGTCCTAAGTCCTAAGCTATACACTCTATTGGCCCAGATTTACCATGGCTTCTCTGACAGTTTTCTGGTGGAGAAGCCATGGTAAATCTTCCCCTCCCTGCCACTTCTTAGGTTTCTACGACCCACAATGGGTGTGTCAGGTCGTACATCGGGTGCAAGACAGGGCAGGCGGTGGGTGAGCCGGGGTGTGAATTCCGGTCCCGCCACATTTAATATGGTCTCCGCCAAAGTTCCAGTGGAGACTAGAGCAAAAACCTCTGACAGTTTCAAACTGGTCTACAGGTCGGAACTGGTGGAGTTTGCTCTCATATTCACTAAAACATCAGACTTAATAAATTATCCCCATTGTCATCCAGCACTTGATGTTAATCCTACTCAGCCTCTTAAAGTAAAGTGACGTCAGCCTCTTAAAGTATCCGCTGGCCAACCAAGTGGCTGGACAATTCTACTCCAGGCTCTGACGTACAATTGCTCTATAACCTGTTTAGGCTATAGCTGGTGCGCCGGTGCCGGGCATCCCTGCCGTGTGCCCAACCACTTTCCAGCATGGCACAGCCTTCTCTACACCCACTTGGGTTGATGTTGGCACAGCAAGAATTGTGACTTTATCAAGCCTTCTACAAGGGTGTCTGTACATCTTCAGACATGACTGGTCTGTACACATGTCATAGAAATAGATATTAAAACTTCTAATCACCTTCTTTTTTATATGTCACAGGGTTGTGGCCAATATATCACACCAATCAAACTCTCATTACAGATTTCATCCTGGTTGGGTTTTCCTGGAATTTGCAGATCTGTGTTGTACTTTTCCTCATGTTTCTTATTATTTATATACTGATCATTTTGGGGAACATCTTTCTAATCGTCACCATCATCGTCAGTCCCAGGTTACATACACCTATGTATTATTTCCTCTGTAACTTGTCTATTTTGGATTTGTTCTTCTCATCGTGTTCTGTACCAAAGTTATTATTTGATATGTTTTCCAAAATGAGAAGGATCTCGGTCATTGGCTGCCTCATACAGATGAACTTAAGTCTATTTCTAGGAGGGACAGAATGCATCCTGCTGGCGGTGATGGCCTATGACCGGTACATCGCCATATGCTTCCCCTTACGTTACACCGTCATTATGAGCTGGAGGGTGTGTAGATACATTATTGTCACTATGTATATTGGAAGTTTCATTGTGACGACTGTTCCCACTATGTACAGACCTTTTGTATTTTGTAAAGATAACACATTGAACCATTTCGCTTGTGAGGTTCTGGCTCTTCTGGAGGTGGCCTGTGGTGACCTCTCCTTCTATAAGATAACTATGGTAGTTGTTTGTACATTTACACTTTTATCATCACCGGTTTTCATTCTGGTCTCTTATATTTGTATTATTATGTCAATTTTAAAAATCCAGTCATCCAGTGGTCGATCTAAGGCCTTCTCCACCTGCGCCTCACACCTTATTGTGGTATTGATATTTTATGGGACAAGTCTGACCATGTACATGGCACCAGGAAGCAGTTCTTTAACTAATCTTAAATATATCACTCTTATTTATGCTGTATTTACTCCTTTACTAAATCCTTTTATCTATAGCCTAAGGAATAATGACGTAAAAGAGGCCCTTCAAAAAATTTTGGGGAACCATCTAATGCCACATACCGGTTTCACTAGTTAACAGTTTCATTGATTACATTGTGTTGTTGCCCTCTCAAAATTATTTGAACAGGGAGAGGGTGCATGCAGTGAATAGGCTTTAGAGTAGGCAGACACAGAACACTTGAGGTTAGTTGATGTTATAACACAACGTTTATTGTTAAATAATTTATTTTGAGTCCCCTTGTGCCTCAAGCCCCGACGATAACCTTTGCTTCTGTGACTGTTTTCACTAAAACTTTCTTTCTATAAGCAAACAATGTTGGGCTTTGGCAAAAGCTACAAGCCTCCTGCTGCACTGTGCACCCATGTGACCAATCTGAGGCATCATGTCTTTCTATTGTAATGATTTTACTGGGTCTACACATAGATGCCGCCCCCCACCTCATGTAGAACCTGGGGGGATTTCTCTAAAACACATTTTTTTTTGCAAAAACGCTCCAGCAAACAACAAGTATAGTGAATAGATTAGGGAATATTGTGACTTTTTTTGAAAAAAAATAAAAATAAAGAAGCTTGAAGCGTAAATGTAAAGTTACAGACAAAAAATAATTTTGGCACAGTTGAAGAGAGCCTTTGACAACAATTCCAATGATACCCGTATAACGCTGTTGGCTTCCTCCTAGCCTGAGATATAGCCTGGTGCATCATTTGTTATTAATTCAGATTCACTTTTTTCTGAAAAGGGTGGCACTTCCTGGTTGTGACATCAGCTTAGGGCACTGAGGCCAGAGCATTGAGGGCATTCATATGAAACAGGACAGCATGTTTGTAATTGGCCCAACTGAAGCAAGTGATGAGTCACATGCTTGTGACATCACTCATGGTCCAATTTGCACTCCTCTGCTACAACCACTCCCATCAAGCCTCCTGTCATCTCTAGCTGTTCTATACTTTTTCCCATGGTTACCAGACAGCATGGCAAATGAAGATTAGCCTGAGAGGGGACAAGGTAAAACCTCTGCTAGCTGCTAAACACCTGCGATTTACAATAAAGTAAAAAATGTATTATTTTATAAGACACATCTGACCAGAAGAACAGCAGGGAAAATTATGCAGGTTTACACTCCCAGACTAATGATACATGAGCCCTATTTTGTCTACTATTTCCTTTTCATGTCAATGTAGTATATAACACTAATGTTAACTACAGTTCAGTCTTTCACGGCATTGAGCGCCAGACGTTACTGTAATAACTACAAAAATTATTCAAGAACACTGAGCAATCATTCCATTTTTTTTTCCAACTGTATTTTTAGTGAAAATTTTTTTCCATTTTTTTCATCGAATACAACAGCATAATACATACAAGAATGGTCATTTAAACACGGTCTCTGTAAGCACATTACATCTGTCCTAGAGGGGTATAGAAAGAAGCATCATAAATTTATATCCTTTTACAATAAGCTCTACAACCCCTCTTGGGGGACTAAAGGCAATCGACCCGACCAGTAGGATAACATAAATAAAGCAATAAGTATAATAAACCCTAAAAAACCTGAAACTTATCTTCAGAAAAAAAGAGTAGACCAACATTCACGAGACATGGGGAAAAACAACAGGGAAGATGAAGAAGGCCATAGACCCAAGCATTATAGAATGGAGGAGGGGAGCGGACACGCCAATGGTGAAAACATTCTCAGACCTGAGTCGTATTGGACCAGTACGCATCCAATGGAGCCCAAACCATGTCGAATTTGTCAACTCTATTTTGTAAAAGTGCCGTCAGGTGTTCCATTGTTCTCACTTCCTTTATATGAGTGATTAAGTCAAGCCTTGACGGCGGGGCAACCTGTTTCCAATTAGCAGCAATGAGACACCTTGCCGCTGTTAGAAGATGAAGTGAAAGTTTGACACTCTGCTTTCGCAGACCCAGTGGGAAAACATTGAGTAGATACGTAGCTGGGTCCATCGGTATTGCACTACCTATTACTGTCTCCAGGAGATTTTCGACTATGTGCCAAAAAGGGATAATAAAGGCACAGGTCCAAAATATATGAGGTACGTTCGCGCTCCCCCCCCCTTCCACACCTCCAACAAATATCAGAAGATGACGGGTAGATCTGATGAAGAAGAGCAGGGGTATGATACCATAACAGGAGTAGTTTGTATTGGTTTTCTGCCCAGAAACCTCTCCCACTTGACCATATACTTATGACGGGGTGGGTCTTTAAAGTAGGGGTCGATTAGTATCCTATAAATCGCTGATATGAGGCCTGCGGTAGAGGTACCTGCCTTACACAAACTCTCAAACTCCGTTGGTACTGAGCCTGATGCTGTGCCATATGTAGTGGATAAGAAGGATTTAATTTGTAGATAACTGAATAGGGAGGAGGAAGGCAAGGAGAACCTGCTCTGTAGATCCGCAAAGTCTATTGTCTCTCTCGAATCTACTACTAGTTTGATCATTTGTCCCTCAAGGCTTGACCTTAGGCTGGGGTTAAGAAGGAAGGAGGTCATTGGAGAGCGCTCCAATTGCAGTTGGAATTTTGAGGTACAATATTTCCAAATTGATCTGGTCATAGTCATAGGGCCTAGCAATCTGCTGGGTGGAGGGATGGGGGCTGTGGCCCAGAGAAAAGCATTAGGGTGAATTGGGGCACACCACAATTTCTCCAACTCCATCCATTTGGTGAATGCATATAAGGTGGACCAGGCTGGTATCCTTCTTAGATGCGCAACCCAGCAGTATTTGAGCATGTCAGGGAATGCTAACCCCCCACTGTCCTTGGGTAATGTCACTATTTGTCCAGCTACTCTGTGATGTTTGTGATTCCAGATAAATTGTAGTAGAGAGCCCTGGAAGGCCCTTAGTATGCATAGGGGGATTGGAACCGGAAGAGTTTCAAAATAGTATAGGACAGTGGTGGCGAACCTATGGCACGGGTGCCAGAGATGGCACTCAGGGCCTTTTCTGTGGGCACTCAGGCCATTGTCCAAGGACAGAGTTCACCAAATATGATTAAATCCACCAAATCTTCCTGCAGTCTCAGGCAACTTATAATATGCTGCTCTCAGCGCTATTTTAAAGTGACACTTCATTGGATGTTTGCAGCTGGGGGAAAAGTGAGAAGGTCTGGACAGGGCTGCATTATCTTTGGAGGTCCTCCTCCTGGACCCTTCTTACTGTACAGAGAGACCCTGGTGAGAAGCTACAATGATAGTTTTAATTTGCCCTCCTTCTGTCAACTGTATTGGTGGCCCCAGGCGGATGATACAATAGAAAGATGTGGAAGAGCAGGTAGAAATAAGTTACTGTATAAAATTCCATGCTGGCACTTCACGGTAAATAAGTGGTCAATGGTGTAGGAGTTTCGGCAGAATTGTCATCTTTACCGCTGCGATCCTGCCAAAGAATGAGAGGGGTAATTTATCCCATCTTCTCAGAAGCTGTCTTAGAGATGTAAAGAGGGGTGGGAAATTTTGGTTACATAGGGTCCTATATGAGGTGGTGATTTTAAACCCAAGGTATGTCAGAGGCATCTATAGTTAAAGGAGGAAGGGTATCCTCTGGGATGTTAATAGGTAATGCCTCGGTCTTGCTCAAGTTTATCTTGTAACCTGATAGCGTACCATAATGGTCTAATAGTTTATGTAGGTTGGGGAGGGATTTCAAGGGCTGGGTAAGGGTCAAGAGGACATTGTCTACGAAAAGCCAGAGAGTAAATTCCCTATCCCATATCCAAATGTCTGTTGAGTGTCGTATGGCCGCTGCCAGAGGTTCAATGCAGAGCACAAACAGGAGGGGGGACAGCGGGCAGCCTTGACAGGTGCCATTTCGAATCTCAAACCTGGGCGAATGAACATGGGGTAATTTAATAGAGGCAGATGGGTTTGAGTAAAGTAAACTGCCTTTAGAAATGGGCCACTGAACCCAAACGTCTCCAAAGTGCGAACTAAAAAAGGCCATCCCAAGCGGTCAAGCGCTTTTTCGGCATCTAGGCTCAATAATAGGGCTTCTCCCTTGGTTTGGTTAATTGCATCTACCAGATTTATGGTGCATCTAGTATTGTCCCCCCCCCTGTCTGCCCGGGACAAAACCCACCTGATCTTTATTGATCAACTGGGGAAGCCACTGTCGCAGCTGGTTGGCCAAAATTTTTGTGAAGAGCTTATAGCCCGCGTTCAACAGGGCTATGAGTCTGTAGTTGGAGCGGTCGAGTGGATCCTTCCCTGGTTTAGGGATGAGGGTAATAAGGGAGTTGTCATGTTATGTGGGATAGGGTTTCCTTCCAGGAAGCCATTATATAAGGGTACTAAGTACGGGGTCAACACGGTCTGATAGGTCTGGTAGCAATGGTATGTTAGCCCATCGGGCCCCGGGGGCTTCCCCGATGGCAGTTCCTTCAGGGTGTCTGACAGTTCCTCCACTGTGATTGGGGCATTGAGGGCCGTCAGCGCTTCCGAGGGGAGACGGGGTAGTCGGCAGGAGGCTAGAAATTCATCTAATTTGGCATTTCTCTGGGCAGGATCACAGGGCAGGGCGGATGGCAGATTATATAAATTAGAATAGTATGCATTAAACAATTCCGATATTTCCCTGGGGTCATGGGTTATTGATCCATCGGGTCGCCGTAGGGCTTGAGCTGTGGATCTAGCAGAGCCCTCCCTCAGTTGTCTGGCCAGTATGGTATGGGCCTTGTTCCCTTTTTCATAATATTTCTGTGTAGTGTAAAGTAAGAGCTTTTCTGTGCAAAACATCGCTAATTCTCTCAGTTTAGCCCTAAGATATATCATTTTTTTGAGGAGCCCTATGGTAGGTCGGGCTACTAAAAGAGCTTCTTTGCGGACTAAATCAGCTTTCTATTGGGATTCCTGCTGTGTCCTTTCCTTTTTTTAGACTGGTAGCTATAGAGATGCATTGCCCCTTAACTGCCATTTTGTGTGACTCCCACAAAGCTGGGAGAGATACCAGCTTCTCATTTGTTTGCAAGAACTCTTTAACTACTGCCGCTAGTGCATCTCTCTGTATTGGATTTTTAATTAGGCTTTATTGAGTCTCCAGTGGCACATTTTTGAGGAAGAGAAAGTGTCCCTCCAGGTAAGGGTGAAGGGGGCATTGTCTGACCATCTTATTGAGCCCAATTATGCACATAACATCGTGTGCAAAACTTGGACTGAGCCCAAGAAGAGGTCTATTCGTGTGTGGGTTTGTGGGGGGCAGAATAAAATGAGAAAGATTTTTCCCTAGGGTTTTCAATGCGCCAGAGGTCATACAGACCATAATGTCTTATCAGTGCTCGAAATTCCTGGGTCAATTTCCCCAGTTGGGGAGTAGGGGGGTTACCGGTCAATGTCAGTCTGTCGGCGTAAGCTGAAAAAGGCATGTTAAAGTCCCCTCCCAACAGGATAGCTGCCTTAGGTAAAGTCATCAGTTTTCTTAAAACCTGTCTTAAAAAGCATATTTGGCCTGACTTCGGGGCATAAATATTACAGAGAGTCACAGGACCCCCTTGCAATGAGCCATGGAGAATAATGTATCTACCCTTAAGATCTGACAACACTGTGGAGGTCTGAAATGGGCATGAGGAGGTTAACAACACAGCTACCCCGCACCGTCTTTTTTCGCCTACAGCCTGATACGTCCTGGGATATCGTCCTTTAGCAAAATCTAGGGAACCCGTGGAATCTAGGTGAGTCTCTTGCAGGAAGATTACCTCCGCCCCCTGGGATCTCATTTCTGATAGAGCCAATCGTCTTTTGCGGGAGAGTTAAGACCCTTAACGTTTAAAGTCAGAATTTTAACCATCATTCCAGTAGGTAGTGAACCACCAGCTGTAGGAGAGCTTACCCATCCGGGACTGTAGAAGGAACAATCCTATTTTGCAGGAACCCATCTTATTATGCAGGTGCAGGGCCGCTAGGCCCTAGGTGTTACAGGAACAGAGGGGTAATTTGTAGGGAAAGAGGGGGAGGGGAACACAAAGACAACGAAACATAGAAAATACTAACTCTATAAATCTGGTCACACTTAGTGATTACCAGATTGATTAGGGTATGACAGGGTTCGCGGAGGCGTTTCTGCAACTGCGGACCCGCGGACCCCTTAAACTAGGTAACATTCTCAAATCCCCAGGTTAACCCCTGGGAGATTCAGGATTCAGTGGAGAACTTCAATAAATGACAAAAGTTGAATAACCTATGAATAACCTTCTCTCTCCTAACACCTATTTGCGGGAGGAGGAATTTGAACCTGGTTGTAGATCCAGAGCCAGCCAGGTGGAGGGTACCGGAGTGAGTTTTTTTCTTTTTTTTTAAACAGGGGACAGGGCCTCATGACCTCACTCTAGGACATCTCCGGGCGGACTTCTATGGGTTGGGCGCCTTCTTTTATTAGTAACTGTAGTTCACTCCGATTGTGGGGATGGGGGTGGTAGAGCTATCTCCCAATCAGGGGTATCTGGAATCCGCAGACCCAGAGCTTTGCAGAAGCTGTGGAGATCCGCATGAGACTGCAGGGGGAATGTCTGGTCGTTTTGCGTGGCTATCAGAGCAAATGGGAATCCCCAACGGTAAGGGATATTATTGTCCCGCAATTGTGACAGCAAAGGTTTCCGTTGTCTCCATTTATGGAGCGTTATCCAGGAAAGATCTGCATAAATCTGGACCTTTGTCCCAAACATTTCAAGGGAGTCGATTTTCCTGGCTTTCATTGCAATCCGTTCTTTGACTTCAGAATCTGCTAGGCGGCAGATGATGTCTCTCGGCCTGGAGACTGATCCCTTTGGACCTAGGGCCCTATGGGCTCTATCAAATTTGATCCTATGCATGTCCTGCTCTCCCAGAACTTTGTTAAATAGATCCTCTAGAAGTCCCTTGACGTCTTCCGGGCCCTTGGGCTCTGGTACTCCGCGGACCCTCAGATTGTTTGTTTGGCCCCGATTATCCAGGTCTTCAAGGTGTCGACTCATTTCTCTCATCAGATGTGCCTGGGCCGTGACATTATCCTGAAGCTGGGTCACGTACGCTCTAGTGTTATCATGCATAGTTTCTAGGCCATCCACCCTATCCACTAGGAATCGCATATCGTCCCTTATTGAGCTTAATTCATTGCGAAGAGTGGTTTTTACATCTTCTATCATAGCTTTAAAATCAGAGTTGGTGGGTAGATTCTGAAGGATGAACTGTAAGGCAGGAGACTGTTGGTGCGGTTCTTCAAGTATAGGCGGGTCCGAGGGGAAAGAGGTGGCTGGAGACCCCCAGGGAGCGTTCTGGGTGACCAGGTTGGTAAGCGAGGGAGTTGCACTCAGTGTGTCATCTGGGTCTGCAGGCCAGTCAGATTCCTGGGTGGCATACGTTGCACCCCTGCAGGGCTCTTTCCCTCCCTTTTCTCTGTGTGATTCCAATTGGGGTGCATCCGCAAGGTAGGCTGGTTTGCCAGCTGTATGCCTCTTAGCAGGGGGCATCCTCCCGGACCCGCTATCATGGCAGCCTCTTATTCCCCCAGGGGAGCTGTCACCCCCCTCCTGGTGTTGGCGTAAGGGGGGGCCAGACCCTGGAGTGAATCCCATGGAACTTGGGGGCCCTTTTCGGCCGTAGGCTGCCAGATGTCAGTTAGTGGGACCGGTGGCCGGGCCTGTGGGGCTGCATTCCCTACCTCCATTTCAACATCTTCTCCCATGGATGCCAGGCAAGGGATCTCCTCACCTCCCCCTCCCTGGTGACTGTGTAAAGGGGGAAGCGGGGCCCTTGCCTGGTGAGAGTCCTGCTCTGCCGACCGGAGGGACTTGCCTGTGGTGCCAGGTCTCCAGGGGGCCGCTGGAAGATGTGCTGGGGAAGTCTGCCTGTCAGCTTCTTCCTTCTGCTTAGCGTCGTATTGCAGTGGCGGGAACTCGTCGACGCTCGGCATCCAAGATGGCGACCGTGCTTCTCTGCTTTGGTCTGGGGCCTGTTCCGGTTGTTCCTTGGCACGGCCGGGCAAAGGAAGCCGCTGTAGTCGTCCGGATCCCGTGGCCTCTGTCGACACTGGAACCCTTGGTAGTTGCTGGTAGGTTGCAGCGTTGGATCGCCGTGTCTGTGGCGGAGGGCCGCGTGGTTGTGCCGCCGGACGATCCTTGGCCGCCTGGGATGGGTTCACAAAGCGGTTCATCGTCATTGTTTTCCCGGGGGCCGCGGGAGGGGAGTCCAGTTGGACTTTTTGGCTCAGGTAGCCAGGATTCAACTTGTCAACTTGCCAATTTAGCAAATGTTAGGTGTAGGTAGCAGGAGCTCTAAGGAACACGTCCTACTCCATGCAGTGTTAGGCCATGCCCCCGCTATCATTCCATTTGACGTAACATTTTTTAAAAATAAATGATGTAATCAACGTTTTATTCATATTCATCATAAATTTAACATACCGTATATACTCGTGTATAAGCAGAGTTTTTCAACACAAAAAATGTGCTGAAAAACCTCACCTCGGCTTATACATGAGTTAATAAAAAAAAATAAACTTAATACTCACACTCCCGTGCCCAGATCCTTGGCACGGCTCCCAATCCTCAGCACTGTTCTCGGCAGCTCCTCTTCTCTCTTCTTTCTTCTCTAGCCAGCAGAATCGCATCCATGTAATCTTCCGGGCAGCGCACACTATGCTGCGGTTGTTTCGCTGCTGATGACTTCATCAGCAGAGACACCGCCGCATCATAGTGTGCACCGGCTGGCAGATCGTATGGACGCGACTCTGCCGGCTAGAGAAGAAAGAGAAGAAAGAGGAGAGAAGAGGGGCCGCCGGGATCTGTGCAAGGATTGGGAGCCGTGCTAAGGATCCGGGAACCGGATAGAAAAATTCAAATTAGAAAAAGAGTTAAAAAAATATTGCATAAAATGGGAGCATAAAGCAGGGGCATCTTTTTGGGGGAAAGTACTTGACATTAGGTATCCATCCTTGAGAAAAAACATATTTTGCCTAAAGTCAATGGAACCACAAAGGGTTAAAGAAGTGACCGCTCCCAAAAAATTAACCAGGTGTGTGATCAGTTGGGAGAGAAGCAAATGACTGGATGCCTGTGGTCGTGTCTTGGATGACTAATGATGGAAGAGAGAAGGTGGAGGAACTGCACTGGATAAAGCAGATGGAAAAGACCATTACACCCTGGTTTATAATGGGATTGTGTCCCGGCTACTGTGATAACCAGGGGGAGGCATATGATGGCCGCTACATTTCTACCTTCTGGTCCCTATGATGACCCTTCTTGCGTGTTTTCTCACCTTTACTGTAATCTAAGAAGAACATTGAATCAAAAACATCATTTACAGATTAAGGCTACATTTACACGGACTTGTGCTAGGCCGGCCATACCCTAGGGCAGTGATGGTGAACCTTTTACAGACCGAGTGCCCAAGCTACAACTAAAATCCACTTATTAATCGTGAAGTGCCAACACGGCATTTTAAGGAGTAACTACCTGCTCTTCCTTAATCGTATCAACCCCTTAAGGCCACCAATACAGTTGAAAGAAGGGCAAATGCAGACTCTCATGGTAGCTTCTCTATGGGGTCTCTCTGTAGAATGAGAATGGTGGGTCCAGCAGGGGGACCTCCAAAGACATTGCAGTTCTATCAACAGCCTCTCACTTTTCCCGCAATTACAAACAGCCAATGAAATGTCGCTTTAAAACAGTATCTCTTAAGTTGCCTGCGACTGCAGGATTTGGTCCTATATGGTAAACTCTGTCCTGGAAGTGATGGTCTGGGTGCCCACAGAAATGGCTCTGAAACACTGCTCACCCCTCCCCTCTCCACAGGAAATGGCACCGCTCGGTTGCTAACATGGGTAAAGATAGAACATGCTCTATTGTTTCCCTGTGTGCGATACGGTGACACACACATGCGGCACTTTACCGGCGTCGCGTCACCATAGGCCTCTATGGGAAAGTAAATGTCCACACAAAGCTATGCTAGGAAAAAATTAGTCCAGAAATGGTTACATCTTGTTGGTCTATGAAGAAAACATCTAATTATTTACAACTGAGAAATTATTAGGTTTCAGATAATTACAATGTTTTTGTGTAAATGAAACCCATCATCTGCTGCAGAATAGTCTCTGGGGATGTAAAGGTTAATCCAGGGGAAATGATTTACTGTATAAATAACACATAAAGATTAAGACCGGAGAAAAGGAGAAGCAGAAGACAGAATGTATCAGGATCATGTAATATATTCATATTCATATTGTTCCTTTCTGTTAGGGCTCATACACACTGCCCGTATATACGTCCCCATAGACGGCAATAAACACCCGGCGGCGGAACGGGCACCGCACACAGGAAAAACATAGAACATGTTCTATCTTTCCTCGTTCGTATGGCGATGTGCATCCGTCCTCCTCTCCTGCACTCCAGCCGTGTGCTCACTGGCTGCGTACCAGGCGAGCGTACAGTAGTGTGAATGTGGCCTTAGGTGGATCTTCCTAAATTACATCTGATAACATCTCTTCATGTAACATGAAGTTCTCACGTAAATTAGACCAGAGAACAACACATTAAATCTAATGAAAAATTTGGAATTTTGATTAGAAAATTTGAATAAATGTCTCCTCCTATTCTCCTGCCCATTAGATTCATCTGTTCCTTTAGCTACAGTATTGGATACTGTAGATCCAATAGTAACACATTTGGCGTCATCTCCAGAAAACTCTACTACACATTATAGGTACAGCCCTATTTTAATATTTGTGAACCCCCTTATTAATAAAAATAATAGCAATAATAATTTTACAATGTAACAAAATAAGAAAACGAAGAAAAATATTTTAGAATTTATCTGTCAATCAAAATTATTCTTGTAATAGTTTTTATCAGAATTTTTCGTTATTTGGATCAGCAATTCAGTCACTTCCTCATTGTATTCATGATCAGGGAACAGGAAATAAAATCTGATAAAACAGGAACATATTTCTGTTGTGCGTAATATTTGTACATTAAATTATCCATTTTCTTACATTTTAATTTACCACTTTTTTTTTTCCATTAAGATTGTTCCAGATAAAAATATTTTATATGAAAACATTTTAGCAATTAATTTATGTTCCAACAAGAATGAAAATAAATTTCTCTACACATTTTTAAACTGACCTCCCCGACCTTGGTTTGTGATAAAACCAAGGTGAGACCATAAACACTGTTATGGACCTTCAGTATGGAAATCAGACGATGATCACAGAATTTATCCTGATTGGTCTTTCCCAGAATTTGCAGATTTGTATTTTCCTTTTTATTTTGTTTTTTCTCATTTACATTTTGACCACTTTAGGTGACTGGTTTCTTATCTGCACCGTCATCCTCAGTCCTCAGTTACACACTCCTATGTACTATTTCCTCTGTAATTTGTCTTTTCTCGTTTTTAGTTACTCGTCTTGTTCTGTTTCAAAACTTCTCATTGACGTCCTATCAGAGAAAAGGAGAATTTCCGTGACCATGTGTATGACACAGATGAACATTGGCCTCATTCTGGGAGGGATTGAGTGTATGTTACTGGCGGTGATGGCCTATGACCGGTACATCGCCATATGCTCCCCCCTACGTTACACCGTCATTATGAGTTGGAGGGTGTGTTGATACATCACTGTTTCTATGTGGGTGGGAAGTATCGTCTTAAAAAATTTCTCCCGGGTGCTTGACACATCTGTGAAGATCCCATCCTATGTGGTAGGAAGTTTAATTTTCTCCTCATTTCCCACCATCTCACGGCCTCTTGTGCCGTATACATGGAAGAGACGGTGTTCAGAGATATTTGGACTTTCTGTGGTGTAAAAAAACATATTTCATAGGAAAAGATTTAAAAATTTTTATTGAACTGTAATATATTTTAGTAAATAGAATTATTTGATTATTTAAAGACTTTGGCCAAGTCCAATTACTTGTTACCATTGTGGCACAAAGCCTCCACGTCGGGTCCATCAGGACCAGTGTCACAAGATGTTATGTAATAAACAGAGATGCAAATATAGATATATGTTATCTTAAATGTAATTATGTATCAAAAGTAGAGATATACATTTATTCTTTTTAAAAAAAATACTTGATTAGTATCAATAAAAAGAATACATTGACCCTGTTTAGTAAAGTAAATTTTTAAGATAGTATTGGCTCAAAGTTTTTTTCTTTGATGAAAAAACATTGAGCTGTGGGGTTTCCCTATGGCAGTTCCTTTAGTTTGCAAGAGATGTGACTTGTGTGAGAAGCTTAGTGTGTATATGGTCAGATAAGGAGCAACGTCTGTAGGCCCATAGCTATCTGCTATATATGACCACCGAAAGCTGAACAGATGGGATCTTCACAGATGTGTCCGGCAGCCAGGACAACAGAATAGAATTTTTGAAAGCTGAAGTGGTGAAGATAAAAAAGGAAAGTAAGACGCAAAAACAGATGCAGGCGTCATGCAGAGGAATGTATGCTCTTCTGGATCTTAGCCGAGGTGAGCATACAGGAGAGAAGAGGAGTGACAGCGTCTTACCCCTTCCCTCTCCATAGAGCAGCACAGAGTCGGTGCCGTAACCTGGCGAAATATGGGACATGTCCAATATTTCTCCGTGTACGGTCATGCACATGTTGTCTTACCGCACCTTGACCGGGCACCATGGGCGTCAATGAGTACCAATATATCAGTCCCCACTATATTCATGTTCATGGGGCCTAAGGATGTTTTCACTCGTTCACATTTTCAGATGCAGTTTTTGATGTCCAAACCAGGAGTGGAGATAAAGAGCCGGAATCCCGGCTCTCGATGAGATGTTCTTACCTATTATGATAAACATCTCCTTTTGCCTGCAAAAACTGCATCTGAAAAACTGAAAGTGGGAACTCATCCTCATAAGTGTAGAAGGATGTCTTAGATTCTGTTAGTTTGGTGTAATTCACATGTGACTGTTATGTTGATGCAGAGATGAGGCTGAATATAAAGGAGGAGGAGATTACCAAGAAAGATGCGAATTAAATCAAAAAACGCAATGGAATTTCGAAAGAATAATAAACATAATCCTTGTGCACTTTATGTTCTGTTTCTTCTTTCTTACAGTATTAATCTCGAAGAGTCTTTTATACACTAAATCATTTTACCTGGATTAACCTATAAATCCCCAAAGAATAATTAGCGACAGGTATTTGTTCTAACACTAATCATAATATTACAACCTGAAAGCTAATAATCTCCCCCATGTAATGAGAACAATGTCTTCCTTCTAGATGAAGCAAAAGGTTTTTCACTTTGTTCCTTTGTTCAAGATGAGGATAAACACATTCTTGGGGCACCACTCTGGCCCAATAGCTGGAAGAACGATTTCACAGTGTTTTCAGCAGGCCAAATGGCAAAAGGTGTCAATTCGGCCATGTGGACGTTTTTTCCGTAATGTCATTCATGGTGTGTGATAACCATTTGTTTTTTGGATAGATCAGACATTATGGATATTAGACATTCAGACATTAAAGATATATATTACATGGCAATGTCTCTTATTCTATTCTATTCTTAATGCAGCAGCCAGTCTCGTCTTTTAGACCAAAAGCTATATGGATGCTTCCAGTCTGTGCCAGTCACTGCACTTTTACATGTCACCTTATACATAAAATTTTAAATAGTCACCGTCATCCACAAAGCTCTGCATAATGCTACGGTCACTGACGTCACTGATCATTTTGCCCTTCTTTTCATCCATCAGTGTCCACTTTCAATCGGTCAATAATCCATCAGTATTGTTAAAGCCAAAAACAAACAGGAGTTGATCCAGAACAGAGATGAGCAGTAAATGGAATACTTTCATGTCCTCTGTGTTCTGTATCCACTCCTGCTTTTGGCTTTCAATCCTGAGGCTTTTTGTTCCTTCTGACGGATGAAATGAAGGAGAAAACCAAACATAGTGGCAACGTCATAGAGTGGTGGAGGGTGAAAACAGCATTATGGAAATCACAGGGTGTTCCAGGGAGACAGCGGTCAGTTGGCAGCAGCATGAGTAGGATGCAGAATGGCACAATGACAAATTATGGAGGTAGTACAGGAAGGGTACTTGTCTTACGTCGGCGCACACAGATACGTCAAATGCACAAGATGGATCCAATAAAAGGGGGGGTATTTTTATTCGGTATCTTAGGAACACAACGCGTTTCGGGGTCTAGTATGACTCCTTTATCAAGTGGGTAGATACTGCAGCGCGGGTGAAAATAGGAGGTGGCAGCAGCATGGTAGGCCACAGAGTGGCACAATGACAGAGAATGGAGGTGGCAGTGGCAGCATGAGGTCAGAGAGTGGCACAATGACAAATTCTGGTGGTGGCAGCAACATTGTAGGCCACAGTGTGGCACTATGACAGAGTGTGGAGGTGGCGGCAACAGCAGGAGGTCAGAGAGTGGCACAATGACAAAATATGGAATTGGCAGCAACATGGTAGTCCATGGAGGTGTGGAGGTGGGTGACAATTGCAGTCCCTGGTAAAGATGGTGGGAGGCAGATGGAGCAACTAGCAGCAGATGTGTGGCATCAGGCGGGTGGCAGCATCAGAATAGTGGTTGAGGCAGGTAGTTAGAATCCAGACACAGATTTCTTGATATCTTCTTTAGCAACAAATAAGAATTGAAATTTGGGGAATACAGAACCACATAAACTGACACCCTGGACTTTGTGCCAAATCAACGTAGTTTCTGGAGTGACTTTTTATGTCAGATTTCTTGATATCAACTTTAGCAACAGAAAAGAATTGAAATTTGGGGTATACTGATCCCCCAAAATGGACACCCTGAACTTTGAGCAAAAAACACTTAATCAGTTACTGAGTACAAGCAGCTGGACGCGACAGACAGCACATGCAGTGTGAAATCACAGGATTGCAAAGGGCCATCTGTTTTTATAGGGCTGTGTGACATCACATAAGCCTACAGGTTGCTGATTGGCTTAAAGGTCTGCAGATGTCATCGGGCGTGTTCCTTTCTCCTTCCCAGAGTTCTCTGCCCCATGTAACACATTGTGCTCGCGGCCATTTTGCTAATAAAGGGGAAAAAAAATGTTCCCACGAATCAAGGTAAACTGCGGATTTGTGCAGAGCTGAAGTTTTCCTGAAATTCTAAACAAATTCCACTTTGTTAGAATCCATTTGCCCATCTCTACCCTCTTCTCATTGGAAAAAATAAAGTTGGATTCAAAATGGCCGACTTCTAAGTGGCCTCCATGGTCAACACACGTCTGTAGATGTAGTTGAACATCTATATATTTTGAGAAAAATCTTTGTTGTTGACCCCTGAGCAGATAGTTCCATCAGGGAGGGTCAAAATAAGAAGAGAGAGCCAGACTACAAACGAATATTAAAAATGAAATAACAAATATTTATTGTTTACAAAACACATAATGATGAATAATGGTAAATATATGATTTTTTAAAAGGAGATCAAGGAGAGCAATTTACAAGTGATGGTACACAGACTGAATGGTCATACCCGGATAACACTTGGAGATACATAAACCATAAGTGGAGAAGGGAATGATGTAATGCTTCAATGGGGCTGCCAGGCTATACTGTGTGTATATAAAAGATTGTATCTTTATACATCATATGGTTTTGAAGAAGCATTTCCCACCTTAAAGTGAAAAAAGGATCTTACACATTAATTGTTACTGTAATGGCTCCAGTGTCAAGGATGACTCCTTCCCCGACGCTCATTTCGGCTCTCCATAATCAGCTCTCCAGCATCAGGCAAGATGTTTGCTGACCCTTAAGTCACAAGTTACAGGGCGTGTCCAGAGGCAACTGAAATTGTGTACACCAGGACTGATAGAGACCGGTTGGACTTATGTCTGTGAAATGCTGTATTCTTGTTAATAACAGTGAACTGTTGAATTAGAAAATGTATTTTTTTGTTATCCTGAGTATATTTAAGAATCTTGTCTTCGTGGGAGGAATACCCCTTTAATGTACCCAAGATACTGGCATCAGAAACCGAGCAAGGTCTCTGCCCTTGGTTGATGTGTTGGAGATATTAATGCTATTAATAATCTATTCCTAATTCTACAGATAAACTTGTCTATCAATCCAGATACTACAGAGATGCCTCCATTCTGTGCCAGTCAAAGCAATGATTGTCAGTCTCCCTGTCGGTGCAATTTTGAGTAATCCCTCTCATCCACAAAGCTCTGCGCAGCACTGCACCTACTTACTTCCCCTCCCTCATTTCAGTCTCAATATAATCTCAATGAGATTATTATTTTCTTTAATTCAAACCTCCCATTCATATCTTCCAGACTTCTCCTGAGCTGCTCAGATTCTCTGGAATGCGTTACCCTGGACTATTAGACTACCCAATTATGTGTCACATAAAATGTGCTCACCTTGTTCTTTCTTGAAGCAAATGCATACACAGCCCAACCTGGGGTCCAATCTGGGATCTGCTCCAATGTTCAAGTTCTCAGATCCAATATAATGACACTAGTTCCTAGGATGTACAAGAAGCATCTCCCAAGGCTCAAGATAAACCGGTCATCAACAGAGGATGGCGGTACATAGTAAAGTAATGGGGAAAAATCTATGAGCATGTATGGGGCGCTAAGAAGACAATCCAGAGAAACAAAAAGTTGTATCTAGGAAACCAATTTTAATTTTTAAAAAACAAATGTACAATCATTAAAAGCGATCAATAAGTAAATGGTAAAAATATGAATAAAAAATGAATGCGTTTCGGGTACTTTTTCAAAATACGGACAAATAAAGATAATTGGAAATATTTACTCACGTCGCGATCCCCGCTGTGCATTGTACGATGAGGATTTGGGTCTGCCGCGATTCACTAAGATTGTGCATCCAATTTCCTGCATGTGTCACTTCCCCGCTGAGGTCCGCTGGAGTTCACCGTCTTCTTCCCGGTGCATGTAAGTGCTTGGGGTTGCGACACAATTTTGTTTTTAAATTCCGCGGTTTGTCCAAATCCGTCGGGTTGTCTGATGGCCCGTCCCCCCGATTTGTGTCGCATGCAAGCCGGCGCCAATGCGCCACAATCCGATCACGTGTGGCAAAAACCTGGGGCAATTCGGCGCAAAAAGGAAATATTTGGGAGACCCAACCGAACCGCGGTCCACTGACCCATAGTAAATGTGCCCCAATATTTCTGCCACTGAGAGGCTTCGGCTGCAGGAGAAACCAACTATTTCTAGGCAATGTTTCCAGCAATTGGAATCAGTCCTTGGCCTTTACAGGGAACCTGTCATTATGTGCACTGCATTTGCACATATACAGTGACAGGTCCTACATCAGAGGGGGGGGGGTGTCCTGCTTGGCCGGACCCTCACATCTACTCCTCCTTATGCCTCCTTACTGGTCATAGGTTGACATCATCTCAGGTCTTTTAGCCTCATGCATGTATCTGACCACATGAAGGCACAGCAGCCTCCATGGACTTCTACTCCTCCTAATCCTCCATGGAGGCTGCTGTGATATCATGTGATCACATACATGGTGTACAGTTTGCTAGTGTTAGAAGGCTAAAGGACCTGTGATAATGTCACTCTGGTCACATGACATGAATGAAATTGACAATATTTCCCATCTGTATATAGAGCTTTATATGTATGTAGTTGAATATTAGCAGACAGTCCCTAATTTCAAGGAGGCAGAGCAGGGATTTGAAGAGACACAGAGCTGTCAGTCAGATTAATGGGGCGTAGCTCACTGCCAGACTAAGAGAGAGAAGAGTCACAGCCAGGAGACATGAGTCAGAAAAGCTAATTTGCATATTAGAAAAACAACTGTAATGAAGGTACAGAGCCCCACTGGCAGCTAAATTTAGGTGACATGGGGAGGACTTGTAATCCTTTATCAGCAGGCATTGTTAGTCAGTGTGGTCAAAATCTGGTGACAGGTCCTTTTTAAGTCCTGTTAAAGAGGATTATGCAACAGAATATCCCAAAAATTGTTATACAGGAGGTCTATCACTTGAAGACATTTTTCACGAATGGTGGTCATATACCCCCAAGGCGAAGAGCTCAGGATATTTGGGGGTGAACAGATAGATTGAGTAGATCATAAGCTCCGCCTTTTCCTTCACACAGGTCCTGTCCTAGATCTTGTTCCTCTCTTTTGATGACTTTCGTTATTACAGTTTTTCACTATGTTCTGATTTACTTAGTTTTATCTACACGTGTTAGAATATTGTTCAAATAAATAGAGGTAAAGAAAATGGGTTTTCATAATTCACAATCGGAAAATAATTAATGTCTAACAATTGCAAAAATAAATTCATTAAAAATAATAACGGCAGCTCGGCTCTCTGGGGTGCGGGAATCATGTATAAGAGGGGAGCGTCATGGGCCGAGGACAGAAGAAGCCAAATGTCTGTGTCATTCATCTAACTATATGGATCTATATTAATACATTCACGTGTAACATGTTCTAACGTTTCATTGTAGTTCAACATTTTGGCTAAATAATTGACTTTTTTCCTCTTTTCTGTAAAATAACGAAAATGTGACAGACTTTATCTTTCATCAGCCTGTAGGTTTTGCCTGCACGACGCGGCTGATATTTGCCGATTGAAGATTCAACCTTTTTAAGTTCCTTAGTTTAGGTTTTATTTTTGATCTAGTGAAATGCCTTGAAAATCTTTTTACCGTAAGTTTTCTTTTTCCCCCGTTTTCAATTTTTGTACAGAGGGTTTTAGAAATGAGGTCTTTGATTAAATTTAAGTTCAAATTATTTTTTTTCCAAGCCCTCACATATGAACATATTAGTTTTTTCTCTGCGTATATGTTTGAAGGTAATATCAGCAAACACACTAACACAATGGGGCTCATTTACTAAGGGCTCCGCGGCCGCCGAATTTCGCTGGGATTTTGGCACACGCGATTGGATTTTGCTGCAATCACGCCGGCTTTCACGCGACAGAAATGGGGGGCGTGGCCTGCGGACAACTCGACAGATTCAGAAAAACTGCAGAATTGAAAAAACTAAATGTGTCGCAAGATCAAGCACTCACTGAGAAGAAGCAGGTAAACTCCGGCGGACCTTGGGGCAGGAGCTACACCTACTGGATATCGGGCGCACGACCTTAGTGAATCCCGGCAGAACCCGAATCCACGTCAGACAACGCGCCGCGGGATCGCGACAGGACCGGGTAAGTAAATCTGCCCCATTGAATTTTCTACTGATACAACCAAGTATTCCCGGGGCAGATGTCTCCTCTCATTGCTCTCTTCTTGGCCAGATACGGGGTCTTATATCAGGTTTATATGATAACACTGTTTATATAATAATATAGGGGTATTCTATATGTGTCAATGTTCTGCCATCCAGGCAATATGTAGGTGAATGCAGCTTATATATAATTGGTATCATTAGATACTTGAGCCTATAACCAAATCTGAGATCCATTAAGGGTGGACACATCTATAAGTCGTCTTATATTATGAAAATAATTTAGGTTTTCGATACTCTGAAACATGACGCTGGTTTATCGGTTGATTTGGGATCAGTCGTGTTGATTGAATATTGTTGATTCAATAAGATTCCATACTGTGGATCATCAAATTAGAGCAACTAATAGGAGGTACAAAGTAGAATTTAACAGTCCAATGTTGGGCCAGATTAATCATCCAGTATCAGACACAGGGATTAATCTGGTGCAGCAGAGACCTCGTTCTACTCTCCACTAGGATAAAGACCCTCACCTTAGTACATCTGTACACGAGCTGCAGATAATGAACTAGTTCCCGGCATAACAGCCAACATCTCCGGTTCTGTAGCTCACAGCTACTATAGAACCAAACTGATTGAAAGTGAATAAGGGAAACAATTGACTATTCTCCGGTCATTAATAGATGACTTTCTGGGTTCTTTGATTTTAAAGGTAAAGGGTCAAGTATTCACAAAACAGAGGCCCTGCTAGAATATTTCACACCCTACCTGATGGTTCTAGGAGTTTAAAGGGATAAGATATGGTGATAGAGTACCTTTAAGCAATGGTAAAGCAAAAATATAAGTTCTGCTTGAAAACTAGCGTTGAGCGCAATCTTCGAGTTCGGCATTAGGGCTCAGTGTTCACGCTTGGCATATGGGCTCAGCCAGAAAACCTCGTTGATGAGTCGCAGAGGAGCCCATCAACCAGCTTTCCCCTTATGTTAAGGATGTTGATGATTGCAGACACCAATCATAGGTATTAACCCTTTAAACAACACTGGCAGAGTCACTGGTGGCATTTCAATGCCGGAGCCGCATGTGTGCTGCCATTTTCCAATGGATCGTCATCCCCTGATGCCCCTGTACTAGACTCCTGGCCTGTCATTCTAAAAGATCTGCAACAGTGTGTTGGTGGCACACCGTCACAGATCAGTAGGCAATTCACCATATACAATCCTGTAGAATTGCACTTTATGGTTGGAGTAAACAGACCCCTGGGTTCGATTTACCGTATATACTCGAGTATAAGCCGACCCGAGTATAAGCCGAGGTCCCTAATTTTACCACAAAATACTGGGAAAACCTATTGACTCGAGTATAAGCCGAGGGTGGGAAATGCATTGGTCACAGCTGCCCCAGTGTATATAGCCTGCCAGACCCTGCCCCAGTGTATATAGCCTGCTATACCGGGCTCACCGGTCAGGTGAGTTTAGATCAGATTTATTTTAGATTTATTTTTTTGACTCGAGTATAAGCCGAGTTTGGGCTTTTCAGCACATTTTTTGTGCTGAAAAACTAGGCTTATACTCGAGTATATAAGGTAGTTACCCAAACCAAACTTTGGTTAAAAGTTCGGTCGAACCCGGTAAACAGGAACCTGCTCTTCACTACTCAAAACCAATTAAGTTTTAACTATATTGTTGTGCCTGACAACTTTGACGAATCTAGAATAAATATATTAAACTTTACTATTTCTGTTGCATCACTGTTGATTGAGCCCTTTGTCTCTGAGATTCTAGAAGAATTTGTCTAGTTTTATTGGGTCATCAATAGTTTTTTTCTGGCATTTCTCTCATGTCACCAAACAAATGTCTGCAGTGCATTGGGATCATTTGGGATTCGGCAATATTCTACACATATTCTACTTATAGGCATTTGATCTATTGCAGGAACTTTTATCATATAATGATATGGAATTAGAAAACCAGACTCTTATCAAAGAATTTATTCTGGTTGGATTTTCTCAAAATTTTCCGATTTGTATTTTCATCTTTTTACTGTTCTTTTCGATTTACATATTGACAGTTTTAGAAAATGTTTTTCTAATCTTCACCATCATCGTCAGCTCTAAGTTACACACTCCCATGTATTATTTTCTCTGTAATTTGTCTTTTCTGGATTTTTGCTTTTCATCCAGCACTGTTCCAAAATTACTGATCGATGTTTTATCCGAGGAGAGGAGAATATCAGTCGTTGACTGTCTGTCCCAGATGAACATCGTCCTAGTTCTCGGAGGGATTGAGTGTCTATTGTTGGCGGTGATGGCCTATGACCGGTACATCGCCATATGCTTCCCCTTGTATTACACTGTCATTATGAGCTGGAGGGTGTGTAGATACAGCACGGTCATCATGTGGTCAGCCAGTCTCTTGTTCTCAGTTGGACCCACTTTAATAAAACCTTTTGAGTTTTGTCAAGAGAATCGTCTGGATCACTTTTTTTGCGAGGTTTTGGCCATCGTGGAGCTCGCTTGTGGTGACATTTCCTTTTATAAAATAACTATTGTTGTTGTAGGCCTATTTACATTACTGACTCCTCCCATTTTCATCATTGGCTCTTATATTTGTATTATTTCTTCAATATTAAAAATTCATTCATCTCATGGTAGATACAAAGCCTTCTCCACCTGCGCCTCCCACCTCATTGTGGTATTCATGTTCTTTGGGACAAGTCTGACCATGTACATGGGACAGGCAAGTTTTTCAGCTTATCTGAAATATATATCTCTAAATTATATGGTGTTTACACCTGCGTTAAATCCTTTGATCTATAGCCTGAGGAATAATGAAGTAAAAGAAGCCTTCAGGAAAATACTAACAAATTACACAGTAAGACATCCAATAATCAATGTCTCATAAAATCCAGGAGCCATATTGTTAGTACGTAGATCACAACTGTGTCCTAATTGTTTCCTTCATTGCTAAAGCTTTTCTTTTAAAGTCTCTGAGGTTTGTTAGAAAACTTTCATTCTTTAACTTTAACTCCCCCTCCCTCATGCAGTGGTTAGCCGACCACCTGTTCTCCAAGCAAATCTCTGTCAGCTCACATCTACAGGAGGGAGGAAGAGCTAGCAGAGCAGAGAGAAGATAATGATGAGGATTGGCTTTAACGCTCCCAGGACTCAATGCCATTTGTTGGTCGAGAGCCAGTTATACTTTTAGTAATTTTTATGAGTGCATGAAACCATTGTTGTTGACTATAAAAAAGATTGGAAAATAGGATGAAAAAGTCTAAGGGTCATAAGATGAAAATATGTGATCCTGATGATATGTTCCTTTAAAGAAACACACCAGTTGTGTTAAGCTTTACAAAACTAGCCCAAACTCTGAACACTGAGGATTTATTGATCAACAGATTGGCACAATCTCACCTACCAAGACATGACCATTCACCTAAACTGTCAGGAGACAAGGAGAATCACTAATAAGAAGCAGCCAAGAGGTCCAGGCTGACCTGGAGGAGCTTCTTATATCCAGAGCTCAGGTTAGGGAATGGGGCTCATTTACTAAGGGTCTGAACGTCGCACTTTCGTCGGGTATACCGAATATTTCCAATTTGTGCCGAATTGCCCCAGGATTTTGGCGCATGCGATCGGATTGTGGCGCATCAGAACAGAAATGGGGGGTGCTTGTCCGTCGGACAACCAGACGGATTCGGAAAAACTGCGGAGTTAGGGCAAGATCAGCACTTACATGCATCGGTGACGAAGAAGGTGAACTCCGGTGGACCTCGGCGCAGCAGCAACACCTGCTGGATATCGGTCGCACGACCTTAGTGAATCCCGGCAGACCCGAATCAGCGTCGGACAACGCGACTGGACCGGGTAAGTAAATGTGCCCCAATGTGTCTAAAGCATGTGTCCAAATCTTTGGAAGAGCGACAAGAAGAAGCCATTACAGAAAGCAAGCCATAGGTCCTGTTTGAAGTTAGCAAATATCTAACAAAGTAGGGAACAAAGCAAACATATAGAAAAACATTCTCTGGTGGTCCTACAAGGGATTGACAAAGGGGCTGAATACAAATGCAATTTTATGCAGAAATAGTTTTAAAGAATTTCAAAGCAATTTTTTACATAAATACCTCACACTTGAAGTTACTCTCTCAAATAAATTATTAATAAAATTGATAAATTGTTTGACGCTGTCCCGCTGGGGAACGGACTTCCCACAAACCTCAGTACTATTATTTCCACAGCACTGGCTCACAAATGGACCTGGTGCCGCACACACTGCGTTTCAGCTAAATATTACACCCGACGCTCTACTATGATATTCGGAGTCAGAGATCACTCTGATCACGGGTATTAACCCCTTAGACACCAAGCATGACTGCATTGGGTAGAGACTTTTGGCTCCTCTCACACTGAACGGGCGTCCCGTCTTGGTCATGTGATCATTTCTATGGCAGCCGTAGGGTCCAAAGAAGGATGAAGCTCCCCACAGCTGTCGGAGGTCAATGTCTGTTAGATCTGCTGGAACTGTAAGCTCGTGCCTGACCATGGGTTGACGGTTATAGTACATTGCAGGACATCGGTATTACAGCATATTAGCCTGAACAATGGATCAGACAATTAAATGTTCAAGTCCAATTGTGTGCAAAAATAGAGAAATTCTTTTTTTTTTATAAAAACTCCACTTAAAAATCTAAAAAAAATATATCAAATGTATAAAAAGTGATCAAAAAGAGTTGTGGACTCCAATATGGGACCAGTGAAAATAACAACTCTTCTTGCAAAAAATAAGCTCCAACCAGCTCAAAAAATAAAATTGTAATGGAAAAACACATTTGTTTTTTTTGCCAAATTAGGCAAAACAACAACAAAAATGTAAATGAGGCATCACTGTAATCATATTGACCTGTAGAACAAAGTTGATTTATTGTTTTCATAGTATGGTGAATCGAGCTAAATTCTAAGCTACAGGTGCCCCAAAATTAATTTTCTGGAAAGTGCAGCTCATCCCACATAAAAATAAGCCCTCATATGTCCACATTAACAAAAAATAAAAATGGTATAGACTGTACAATGTGACAATGCAAATCTGCATTGGATGGCACTGCTTCCCTTCAGTGCCCTGCCGTGTGCCCTGCGCCACTTTCTTATCACATATGGGGTATAAATACACTCAGGACAAATTGGGCATCAAAATTTGCTATTTAATAAATTGTGAATGTGTATTTTTGGGAGTAGATCAATGCATTTTCCAAAAATAATAAAAATTTCTAATTTGCACCTCCATTTTGTTTAACCCCTGTGAAACACCTAAAGGGGTAACAAGCTTCCAATATAGAGGTGGCCTAGGTGATTGTGAAAAAAACCAAAAAACGTGTACTTACCTACCTGGGCTACTGGTGTCCTGTGCCACTGTCCCTTGGTGACGTGCTTCTTTTTGTTTAAAGGACACCTGTCATCAGGTCTCTGTCACTTGTCCTGTCACCTCTACCTGTTGGAGCAGCTCACAAGGATCCCATCCCAGCCTTTATCTAGTTATTTCATACATTATTCATTGTAAAATCATCTATTTTTTATTATGTAAATTAGGCTGGTCACATGGTCAGAGGCAGTGATGTCACCCCTGTTACCCCTCCCCTCTCCTCCCCCTGCTCATGTCTGTGTGTAATGTATAGTAAAGCATTGCTGGTGTGTGTGCTGCATCTGCTGACATGCTGCATCCTCCTAATACACAGGTGAGAGACACAGACATCAGCTACACGTGAATCTGACATGTTCTGCTATAACATGGCTGCCTGGAGCTGCTGTATCTCTCCTGTACACAAACACACACACACACAGGCTGCAGGGGGGCCCAGCACCAGGAAGCACATCATTATACAGGCTGTCAGTCATATGTATAGGAGTATCTCCTACACACAGGCTGCAGGGGGCGTGGCCACCAGCACCAGGAAGCACATCATTATACAGGCTGTCAGTCATGTGTATAGGAGTATCTCATACACACACAGGCTGCAGGAGGCGTGGCCACAAAAAAAAAAAATTGTCTGGAATCATTTTAACTGGTGAAACATTAAATGGTAGAACATTTACACTTTTGGGCTTGGACACCTTGATGATGGTCTACCAGCTTTATCATAAATCCATGGAAGAGACGCTTGTGTTATGAGATGTTTTTGATGTTTTTGGTTTCATAGGAAAAGATTTACAGTAATATGATTCATAGTAATAAGCGTTATTACATTACTATTATTGAACTGACATGATTTTAGTAAATAGAATTACATTTCGTAGAGTTTCTCTCGGCCAAGTCAATTTTTGGTTTTAATAAAAAATAAAAGATTTACCCTATTTATTAAAGTGAATTTCTAGAATATATAAATATACATTTCTAAAAATATTTTTACATTTTTGAGCTGTGGGGCTTCGTATGGGGTTAGTTTGCAAGAGATGTGACTTGTGTGAGAAGCTTAGTGTGTATATGGTCATATAAGGAGCCACTTCTGTAGGCCCATAGTTATCTGCTGTGTATGACCACCCAAAGCTGAACAGATGGGATCTTCACAGATGTGTCCAGCAGCCGGGAGAATAGAAGAGAATTTTTGAAAGCTGAAAGTGGTGAAGATAAAAAAGGAAACTAGGACAAGAAAACAGACTAATAAATGTATTAAGATTTCTTAGATTCTGTTAGTTTGGTCACATGTGACTGTTATGTTGATGCAGAGATGAGGCTGAATATAAAGGAGGAGGAGATTACCAAGAAAGATGAATTTCCAAAAATAAACATAATGGGGGTCATTTACTAAGGGCCCGATTCGCGTTTTCCCGACGTGTTACCCGAATATTTCCGATTTGCGCCGCTTGTACATGAATTGCCCCGGGTTTTTGGCGCACGCGATCGGATTGTGGCGCATCGGGGCCGGCATGCGCGCGACAGAAATCGGGGGGGCGTGGCCGAACGAAAACCCGACGTATTCGGAAAAACCGCCGCATTTAAAAACCGAAAATGTGTCGCTTGGGGAGCGCTCACCTTCACCTTCTATGGGATGGTGCATTCCGGGGCGTTAAGATTATTTTCGGCGCTGCAGCGCCACCTGGTGGACGGCGGAGGAACTACCATCTTAAATCCCAGCCGGACCCGAATCCTGTGCAGAGAACGCGCCGCTGGATCGCGAATGGGCCGGGTAAGTAAATGTGCCCCAATGTGCACTTTATGTTCTGTTTCTTCTCTCCTCCAGTCTTAATCTCGAAGAGTCTTTTATACACTAAATCATGTCACCCGGATTAACCTGTAAGTTCCCAGAGAGTAATTAGTGAAGGTGTTTGTTCTAACACTAATCATAATATAACAACCTGAAGGCTAATAATCTCCCCCATGTAATGAGAAAATGTCTTCCTTCTAGAGGAAACAAAATGAAATCACATGAAAAAAGGTTTCACACTTTGTTCTATGGAGGCTTTTTGGGTTCATTTGATGTTCTCCAAACATTCCAACAAAGATCAGATAACAGGAATATGGATTTGTTATGTTGTACAGAGGTCATAGGTTTAGGGAAGGGGGTGGATGTTTGGATCCATTAAGAAGGTCAGAATCAGAGCCAGGATGAGGGTAAGGTGAGGATAGGGGCCTCTTTGGAGTATCACTGTGGCCCAATAGCTGGGGAGCAATTTCACAGCATTTTTAACCCCTTGGCACTCTGCGGCATAATTACGTTCAGTACTAGTGGTGAATCAGCACTAGTGGTGAATCGTGTGTCACCATATCACTTGACATGGTGAAATTGCAATGTGACTTGGGTGATGGAGGCAGGAGAACTTCCTACTGACGTCAACTGGCCAATCGGATCGGTCCCGCCCGCCGACCTCAGCGATTGGCCAGTCAAGTTTAACTGGCCAATTGCAGCATTTTATATATAAGTTCAGGGTATATCAAGGGAAGGACTCCACTATAGTGTCCCCACAATGTCCCCCCTTCCTGGGTATTACTGTGAAGATAGGTGTCAGGATTCGGGATCAGTGGATCCTCTGGACCACTTCCAGTCTACAAGGAAGAACCGCTTCCCTCTCACTGTCTTTATATCCAGAACCTCCTTTACTTCGAAGATATCAGTGGAGTCCGCCTCAGGAGCTGGAGAAGGAGATTGCCGAGAGAAGCAGTTCAAGATGACAGGCTTCAGGAGAGAGACGTGGAAGGAGTTTGGGATGTGCATAGTGGGGGGAAGGCGGAGTTTATAAGCCACAGGATTTATGTGTTTCATCACCTCATTGCCATTACCCGGGCTGCTGGGTAATGGCAATGGCAACAGGAGACCAGCAGGTTTTAGGCAAGATGGCTTGTTACGAACACAGTATTTGCAGGAACCCACAAACTCCTGCTGGTCTTTGACCAGGTCTGGCCACCAATTGTAGCGAGAAATGAGGGCCTTGAGTCCATATGGTGAACTCTGTCCTGGAGTGATGGTCTGGTGCCCACAGAAAAAAGGCTCTTGAAAGCCACCTCTGGCACCCGTGCCATAGTTCGCCACCACTGCACCTAGGGCAGCACGGTGGAGCACGACTGGAGAGGAGGGAGGGGACACTGTCACCCTCCCCTCTCCACCAGGGAAATGGCACGTCGGTTGCTAACATGGGTTAAAGATAGAATATGCTCTATTGTTGTCCTGTGGCGATACGGTGACACACGCAGGCGGCACTTTACCGGCGGTCGCGTCACATAGGCCTCTAAGGGAACGTGAAAGTCCAACAGCTATGCTAGAAAAAAAATTAGTCCAGAATGGTTACATCTTGTTGTTCATGAAGAAAAACATCTAATTATTTACAACTGAGAAATTATTAGGTTTTCAGATAATTACAATGTTTTTGTGTAAAGGAAATCCATCATCTGTGCCAGATAGTGTCTAGGGGATGTAAGTTAATCCAGGGGAAATGATGGTACTGTATAAATAAACTAAATATAACGACCGGAGAAAAGGAGAAGCAGAAGACAGAATGTCTCAGGATCATGTAATAATTATATTCATATTGTCCTTCTGTTAGGGCTCATAACACAAAGATAGAAGACAATCGTTTCACCCTGCTATCCGACCGTCCCCATTAGACAGGAATAGAACACCGGCGGCGGAACGGGCACCGCAACAGGAAAAAATAGAACATGTTCTATCTTTCTCGTTTGTTGCCGAGTGCATCGTCCATCCTCTCTCACTCCAGCCGTGTGCTCACTGGCTGGCTACCAGGCGACGTTAACCGAGTGTGAGTGTGAATGTGGCTAGGTGGATCTTCAGCTAAATTACATCTGGATAACAATCTCTTCATGTAAATGAAGTTCTCACTAGTAAATTGGAACAGAGAACAAACACATTAAATCTAATGAAAAAATTTGGAATTTTGATTAGAAAACTTATAATAAATGTCTCCTCCTATTCTTCGCTGCCCATTAGATTCATCTGTTCCTTTAGTAACGTTTGGATTACGTAGATCCAATAGATAACACATTTGCGTCAGCTCAGAAAAAACTCTACGCAACATTAGAGGTACAGCCCTATTTTAATATTTGGAACCCCCTTATTAATAAAAATAATAGCAATAATAATTTTACAGTGTAACAAATAAGAAAACGAAGAAAGATATTTTAGAATTTATCTGTCAATCAAAATTATTCTTGTAATAGTTTTATCAGAATTTTTCGTTATTTGGATCGCAATTCCAGTCATCCTTCATTTTTCATGATCAGGGAAACAGAAATAAATCTGATAAAAACGGAAAGAACGCTATTGTTCGTTGTGCGTAATATTTGTACATTAAATTATATCATTTCTACATTTAATTACCCTTTTTTTTTTCCATAGATTTGTTCCAGATAAACAATATTTTATATGAAAAATTTTAGCAATAATTATGTTCAACAAGAATGAAAAAATTAAATTTCTTAAACATTTTTCAACTGACCTCCCCCGACCTTGGTTTGTGATAAAACCAAGGTGAGGACATAAACACTGTATGGACCTCAGTAATGGATTCAGAACGATGATCACAGAATTTATCGTGATTGGTCTTTCCCAGAATTTGCAGATTTGTATTTTCCTTTTTATTAGTTTTTTTCATTACATTTTGAACATTTAGGTAACGGGTTCCTTGTCTGCACCGTCATCGTCAGTCTCAGTTACACACTCCTATGTACTATTCCTCTGTAATTTGTCTTTTTCTCGATTTGTTACTCGTCTTGTTCTGTTCCAAAACTCTCATTGACGTCCTATCGAGAGAAAAGGAGAATTCCGTGACACATGTGTATGACACAGAGAACATTGGCCTCATTTCTGGGAGGGATTGAGTGTATGTTACTGGCGGTGATGGCCCAGACCGGTTCATGCCATATGCTCCCCTAGTTACACCGTCATTATGAGTGGAGGGTTGTGTGATACATCACGTTCTATGTGGGTGGGAAAGTATCGTCTTAAAAAATTTTCCCGGGTGCTTGACACACTGTGAAGATCCCATCCTATGTGGTGGAAGTTTAATTTCTTCTCTCATTTCCACCATCACGGCCTCTTGTATTCTGTGCAGAAAATAAGCTCAATCATTTTACTGTGAGGTTGTGTTGCTCCTGGAGGTGGGTTGTGGTGACCTCTCGTCTATAAGATAAGTATAGTCGTAGTAGGATTTCACTTTGTTGTCACCCCCTGTGTTTATTGTTGGATCTTATATCTGTATCATTATATCTATATTAAAATCCGTTCTCCTCAGGGTGGAGCTAAAGCCTTCTCCAACTGCGCCTCCACACCTCACGGTGGTGTTCGGTTTTTTGGGACCACATGACCACATACATTGGACAGACCGAAGTTTCTCACCGTATCTGAAATATATTTCTCTCATTAATAAGTGTTACCCCTGTGTTAAACCCTTTTTCTACAGTCTGAGGAACAACGATGTGAAGAAAGCCTTTAGGAAATTATTGAGCCGATATTCAGAATGAGCCGGGAGAATGAGGGAGGGTTGGGTGCGTCGCTACAGCTGGAAATTGCTTTAGAGAACCATTGTTTGACTTTCTTAGCGTTCAGAGGCATCTATGTGGGTGGACTACGTGGACTCTTGTGGACTATAGCAATGACCAGGATTTATTTTTTAACAAAATGGTTTACCGTGATGTGTTGGGGAATATTTATTTTAAATGTACCTTAGTATTTGTAATCTTATGCTGGGCATTTCAAAATCCCGCACACAAGGGACCTTTCTAGGAGAATGAAAGAAGTAGTTTCTTCAGATGTAAGAGAAGAAGCGCAGCAGAACAGTTTTTGCAGTAGGCTAAAATGTCCAATATGAAAGGATACCTAGAAAAACCTCCTTCGAGACAGAATAGATCCAGCTACCTAAGGATTGCTACAGTCCTCGACCTTCTGCGCTATAGAAGACTTGGGTAAGCTTTGGGCGCTTCTTTCACCGGATGCAGCCAAATACAATAAAGCAGCAGCAGCCTGACATTACTTGAAGGGAGAGCACTTCCCAGCTCAAAAATACCAGCCTTCAGCAGCCTAAGGGCTTGACCATCTATTGGGTCTCCTCTTCACTACGGCTGGTGTTAGGTATCACACTAATGTTAAGGAGGTTTGTTTTATCCTTCTTTTCTGGCTAACACTAAACCTCAGCCTTAGTAGTCTTTTACATGCCATCAATACAAAGGTGAAATGCAAGTAAAAACAATGATCTGAGATAACAAAATCCCCCTTTAATAAATTTGATGACAATACATGAATAATGTAATAATCAACCTGATAGTAATAAACCTTTGTTTATATAACACTATCATATATTATTGTGCTGTGCAGATCATGAGACAATAGGAGTGAGGGCCCTGCTCACAAGAGTCTATGAGGATGAGGGGATGACACAAGAGCTTACAGTCTAAGAGGATGAGGGGAGGACACAAGAGCTACAGTCTATGAGGATGAGGGGGGATACAAGCGCTTACAGTCTATGCGGATGAAGGGGAGACCACAATGGGGGTCATTATAAGGGCCCGATTCGCGTTTTCCGGACGTGGTTGCCCAGCATATTTCGATTTGCGACGATTTACCGCATTGCCCCGGGATTTGGGCACACCGATCGGACTGGCGGCATCGGCCGACGGCATGAGCACGAGAGGAAATGGCGGGGGGGGGCCTGCGACGAAAACCCAACGTATTCGTAAAAACCACCACATTTAAAAAACCGAAAAAAATGTGTCGTTGGGAGCGATTACCGGCTAACTCGGTCCGGGCGTTGGATTAGCCGGTGAGCGAGAACGCATCCTCACCGACTGCAACGCGCGCTATGAATTGCGGTAGTAAACTCCAGTTACATCATGAAAAGGCAACACCCTAATTAGACGTAGCCCTCCCGCTAGAGCTCAAGGATATAAATGCTCAGCGTTCCACAGCATCCAGCATGTGTGCTGCGCATTCAGAACTGAAAGAGATCGGGACGGCAGCGCGGAACAGAATTAAGGATCGTTACAGTAAGGATCGTCGGACCCATCGTGCAGAGCAAAGCGAACCGCGATGCGATAGCGGTAAGTAATCATCCTCCACGATAGTACACATGCAGCAGGAACGACCCTCATAGTAATTTGCAGACACCTGAGAATCGTGACCAGCATACCTGTGATTTGTCACAAAGTGATCGAAACAGGTTGGCGAGAAAAGATGGAACTCACACTCATGAGGTGTCCGTAGAGTCATGAGTGTAATGTACGTGCTGTAGTGATTTTGATGGCTACTACCAGAGGTGTCCATTTCTGGGGGATCTGATACCCCAAAAGCGGTTCGTTTTTTGCTGAAGTGAATAGGACAGAACATCTGTGTAAAATCCAACATATTTTCTGTAGTGATTTCGCTCCTATTTCCGGGTGTCACGTTCATTGTGCATTCTGTATACCGCAAAATTTCAAGTTTTTTAGTAGAATAAGTAAGATCCGTGTCAAATCAACATAGTTAATTAACCAATTAATAAACCAGACAGAGAAGTGGCATGTGGAGCAGGACAAAGGTGCGCACACCGTAATGGTGACGTGCAGCCAGCAGGGGTCTGTGAGGGCCAGAACGCCATTGTCTCTAGCGACAGGGTGTGATAAACACAATCAAAGGTTGCTGAATGGCGATTAGTCATCCACTTCCTCCCAGATGACATCTGACAACCCCAGCCAAGGAGTCCGTGGTCCTCAGATACAAACACCTTAGTTGCATGGCCCAGGAGCAGGTCCAGCGGCGCTACCTGTACTCAACAAGCCTTGTCCTGTTCTTTCACTCAGCCAGGTGGTCTGGGCTCAGAGCGCACTATTCATGCTTGGCAGTGAAGAGTTGGGGCAGACACGCTGCTTTGTGCAGTAGGGGGAAGTAAAGATGAGGAGGCATGGATGGGGGGTTATTGCGCACAAGTAGTCGGGCTGTGCTACTTGAGACCGTTGAGGGAACAGCAGTGACAGGGAAAACACAATGCGATGATGATGTCGCACTTGGGAGCGGGTGAAGCCAGGGATTCATCGTATCGTCAGGAGAAGACGGGTGTCGGCTTGCTGGTTGCGCAGCAAATCTAGGGCAGCAAGTTGCAGGGTACAAACACCATGCTTTGCCAGTTCCAAGTAAGCAGTGCCACAGGGGCTCAGCGAAGCAAAGGGGGGTGTTAGTAGTAACTCCAGCGCAGAGTGTTGGCCAGAAAATAACATCCACCTCTGGGGAGTGTGGCAGTTTTATTAAGACCCATGAGGAGCGAGCGTGTGCTATGTAGGCTCTGGGGGCAGAAATTGAAGCGTGCCAGGGAGCTACACGTTGCGCACCAGGCCCCTGCGTCAACCAGCTGCAGCGTCACCATCTCCAATGCCTGGGAGCAGAGTGTTGAGATCCATCCTGCCGCCGCAGCAACAGCCGCAGAGCGCACCTGGTAGCCACACATGCCATTTCAGCCAGTCAGGCTCCAAGACACTCTGCCGAAGGGATCTGTTGTCTTTGAATATTCCCGGTCCAGATGCTCCTGGACATAAGCTCTCACAAAAATTTGGCCAAAAGCTCGACAGTGGCTTCCAGTGATCAATAAAGATCAGGTGTTGTTTGGTCCCGGGCAGACAGGGGGGGGGGAACAATACTAAGATGCACCATCAAATCTGGTAGATCAATTATAACCCAAACCAACCCAGGGAAGAACCCTTATTGATTAAGCCTCGACGCGAACGAAAAGAAGCGCTTGGACCGTGGGATGTCCTTGTTTTAGTTCGACACTTTGAGACGTTGGGTTCAGTGGGCCCATTTCATAAGGCAGTAGGCGTTACTCAAACCCATCTGGCCCTCTATTAATACCCCAGTTCATTCGCCCAGGTTTGAATATCGAACATGGCACCCTCAAGGTACTGCTGTCCCCCCTCCTGTTGTGCTCTGCCATTTGAACTATGGCAGGGCCATACGACCAACAACAGACATTTGGATATGGGATAGGAATTTCTCTCTGGAGCTTTTTGCAGACAATGTCCTCTTGACCCTTACCCCAGGCCCATTGAAATCCCTCCCCAACCACATGAAAACTACTAGAGGTATAGATAAACTTGAGCAGGACGAGGCAAGGACTATGAACATCCCAGAGGATACCCTTACCTCTTTAAACTATAGATGGCTCTGAACATAACTTGGGGTTTAAAATCACCACCTACATCATTAGGACCCATATAAACCAAAATTTCCACCCCTCTTTAATCCCTAAGCAGCTTCTGAAAAGACGAAGGGATAAATTAACCCCCCTCATTCTTTGGCTGGATCGCAGCCTTAAAGATGACATTCCGCTTGATATGAAAACCTATACCATTGATGGCCAAAACATTTACGACCGAGGGCCATAAATAGAACCAAAATCCGTACTTTTACTGCTGAAGTGCCAGCATGGAATTTTATACAGTAAACTTATTTTACCTGCTCTTCCACATCAGTTCTATATGTACCACCGCCTGAGTCACCAAATACAGTTGACAGAAGCGAGGGCAAATTCAACTGTCATTGTAGCTTCTACCAGGGGCTCTCTGTACAGTCAGAGGGTCCAGGAGGAGGGACATCCAAAGATAATGCAGCCCTGTCAGACCTCTTCACTTCTCCCCCAGCTGCAAACAAATCAATGAAGTGTTCACCTTTCATTAAATAGCGATGAGAGCAGCTATCATAAGTTGCCTAAGACCGCAGGAAATTTGGTTTTATGTATATTGTGAATCTGTCCTTGGACATGGCCGGAGTGCCACAGAAAAGGCCCTGAGTGCCATCTCTGGCACCCGTGCACGGTTCGCCACCACTGGTCCTATACTATTGAATACTCCGGTTCCAATCCCCCTTGCATACAAGGGCCCTTCCAGGGACTCTCAACTACAATTTATCTGGAATCACAACATCACAGAGTAGCATGGACACATAGTGACATTACCAAGGACAGTGGGGGTTAGCCTTCCCTGCATGCTCAAATATCTGGCTGGGCTGCGCAATCTACAGAAGGATACAGCCTGGTCCACCTTAATGCATTCACCAAATTAATGGAGTGGAGAAATTGTGGTGTGCCCGATTCACCCTAATGCTGTTCTGCTTGGGCCTCCCCAATCCATCCACCAAAAGATTGATTAGGCCCTATGACACACAGATCAATTTTGAAATATTGTACCTCTAAATTCACAACTGCAATCGGAGCGCTCTCCAATGACACCCCGTTCCTTCTTTAACCCAAGCCTACAGGTCAAGCCTTGAGGGACAAATGCATAACCGTGGTATGACAAATGCTATTTAGATTTGATGACATAGAGATTATCAATCGAGAGAGATAATAGACTTTCCGGATCTACAGAGCAGGTTTCCTTGCCTCCTCTCCCGATTCAGTTAATCTACAAGTAAATCCTCTTATCCACTAAATATGGACAGCATTCAGGACTCAGTACAAGGTAGTTTGAGAGGTTTGTGTAAGGGCAGGGGGGTACCTTACCGCAGGCCATATCACCGATTTATAGGCATTTATTAAAGAACCCACCCCGTCATAACTATATATGGTATCAAGTGGAGAGAGGTTTCTGGGCAGAACCCTAGCCTCCCCCACCCCCAGTGTGGAGCTCCATATGGGACAAAGCAGCTAAGACTTCCGCGTGCAATCCAATATAAAGAAAAACCAATACAAACTACTCCTGTTATGGTATAATACCCTGCACTTCTCATCGATTACCCATCATTTCTGCATATTTGTGGAGGTGTGGAAGGGAGGGGGGGGGGCGAAGATACCTCCATATATTTTGGACCTGTTGCCTTTATATCCCTTTTGGCACATAGTCGAAAATCTCATGGAGACAGTACTAGGTAGTGCATAACGATGGACCCAGCTACGTATCTATCAGTGTCTTGCCACTGGCGTCTGCAAAAAGCAGAGTGTCAAACTTTCACTTCATTATAAAACACACCATAAACAGTGGCAAGGGTTGTCTCATTGATGCTAAATGGAAATAGGTTGCCCCGCCATCAAGGCTTGACTAAGGGTTATTTCTCGTCTGGGCACTCACTTCGTTGTCATTAATCTGCACATATAAACATTTTCAAAAGCAGTGTTATAAAAAAGTTCCTGTGTGAAGAAATTTCTCATAAATGTAGCCTGCGTCCCTTAGAAACGAGAGAGCTTCCGGATACGGCCACCTATTGGAGGGATTGCACAAAGAACAAAAGTTTTGTATATCAATGTATGGGAGTTAGCATATCCTATACGCCGTCCTAGTGGATAATTGATCGATGAATCAGGAGGTGCAGGCAGGCGGCTCAATACGCCCACCGACTTGCCTAATGTGAGGTGGGTCAGTATCCGAGGAAGCTAGTTCTTTCTAAGGGAAAATCTTGCAAACATTAGAGAAATTATCTTCACACAGGAAAATTATTTTTATTAAATCCCCAATGAAGAAAAGTGTTACATAAGGCAAATGAATTGTCATTAAATATAACTGCCCGGATGGAAACCCCCCTTAATCACTCAAAAAAGGGAAAGTGAGAACAATGGAACACCTGACGGCACATTTCAAATAGAGTGAAAATTCAGACATGGTTTGGACACCATGGGATGCGTACTGGTCCAATTACGACTCAGGTCTGAGAATGTTGTCACCATTGGGCCACGTGTCCCGTCCCCTCCTTCCATTCTTTAATGTTGGGTCTATGGCCTGACTCAATCGTCCTGTTGTTTTGATCGGGTCTCGTGAATGTGCGGTCTACTGTTTTTTCTGAAGTAAAGTTGGGTTTTTAGGGATTTATATACTTATGCTTTATTTATGTTATCCTTACTGGTCGGTCGATTGCCTTAGGCCCCCAATGAGGTTGTAGAGCTTATTGTTAAAGGGATATACATTTATGAGTGCTTCTTTCTATGATACCTCTTAGGACACATGTAATGTGCTTACAGAGACCGTGTTTAAATGAATTTGTGTATGTTAGGCTGGTTGTATTCGATGAAAAAATGGAAACAATTTCAAAAAAATACATTGGAAAAAAAAAACATGGAATGATAGTCAATTGTTGATTGATTTTCTGTAGTTATACATAATGTAGTCTGGCGTCAATGCCGTGAAAAGACTGAACCACAGTTAACTTAGTGTTATATACTACATTGACAGGAAAAGGCAATAGTAGACCCGAGGGGGCATCATGTACTGTTGTAGTGAGAGTGAACGGCCAGAATGTTCCCTGCTTTTATGGTCAGATGTTCTTAGTGTTTTTTACCCTGTGGCCTTAAGAGTTAAAGTCACCGTAACGTACATTAAAATAATAACATTTTACCTTTATTTTAAATCGCTATCTTCAGGGTTGTTTAGCAGCTAGCGAGTTTTACCTTGTCCCTCCTAAGGTGATTCTTTGCCATGCTGTCTGGTAACCATGAGAAAATGTATAGAACCAGCTAGGATGACAGAGGCTTGCAGGGGGGATGTATGTAGAGAGGCGTGTCAAATGGACGCTTGAGTGATGCACACAAGCAGGACTCATCACTTGATTCAGTTCGGCCAATTACAAAATGTGTCCTGTGTCATATTGAATGCCCTCAATGCTTGGTTCAGTGCTAAGCGGATGTTCCAACCAGGAAGTGCCGCCATTCAGAAAAAGTGAATATGACTTCAATAAGAAATGGTTATTAAAAGGCTATACGCTAGGAGGAATCCAACAGCGTACAAAGGTATCATTGGAAATTGTGGTCCAAAAGCTCTTCAACTGTGCCAAAAATTATGTTTTGTCAGTAACTTTACATTTACGCTTAAGCTCTTTATTTTTTTTTTTTTTTTCAAAAAAAGTCCACAATACCTAATCTTTTCCATACACTAGTTGTTTTCTGAGCATTTTTGCAAAAAAAAAAAGTTGTTTGAGAGAAATTCCCCCCAGGTTCTACATGAGTGGGGGTGGGCTCTCATGTGTAGACCCAGTAAAATCACTTACAATAGAAAAGAGATGATGCCTCAGATGGGTACATGGGGGCACAGGTGCAGCACGAGCAGCTGTAGCTTTTGCCAAAGCCAACATTGTTTGCTTATAGAAAGAAACGTTTTAGTGAAAGACGTACAGAAAGCAAAGGTTACGTTGGGGGCTGAGGCCACAAGGGGATCATAAAATAAATCTTATTTAAACATAAATGTTGTGTTATTCACTCAACAACGACTCAAGTGTTCTGTGTACTGCCCCCGACTCAAAGGCTATTCACTGCATTGACCATCCTCCTGTTCAAATATACTTTAACATAGAGAGGGCAACACCACAATGTACTCAATGGGAAACTGTGAATAAGTAATAGCAACCGTGTATGTGCATAGATGGTGTCCCAAAAATTTTTTGAAGGGCCTTCTTTAGACTTCATTATTCCTGTAGGTAAGGATAAAAGGATTGTTAAGGAGTTAAATACGGCATAAATAAGGGATAGTATGTTAAGATAGTTAAGAACGCTTTCTGATGCATGTACATTGGTTCAGACTTGTCCATAAAATCCCGAATCCACAATAAGGTGGGAGGCGCAGGTTGGGAGGAGGACTTTAGAGCGGACAACGGAATGACTGGATTTTAAAATTGACATTAATGCATACAAAAGATAAGGAGACACAATGAAAACGGTGATGATTTTTTTTTAAAAGGTAAAATGTACAAACACTACCATGTTATTTATAGAAGGAGAGGGTCACCACAGCCACCTCCAGAAGAGCCAGAACCTCACAAGGGAAATGGTTCAAGAGTGTTATCTTTACAAAATAACAAGGTCTGTATACATAGTGGGAAAACAGTCGTAACAATGAGTTTGGATGAAACTCCAATATACAAGTGACAAAGGTATCTACACACCCCCAGCTAAATGCACGGTGTAACGTAAGATAAGGGGAACATATGGCAGTTTATTTTTTTGTTATTTGTTGTTTTTGGTCCGGTTCATAGGCCATCACGCCCAGCAGGCACATTCTGTTCCTCCCAGAAATAGACTCGTGTTCAATCTGTATGAGGAACAGCCAATGGACCGAGATCCTTCTCATTTTGGAGACAATAAAATACAAATCAACAACTGTTGGTACGAACCCGATAAGAAGCAAAACAAATCAACAATAGACCAAAGTTACAGAGGAAAGATAATACATAGGTGTTATGTAAACGCTGGGACTTGACGATGAATGTGTACAGAGATTAGAAGAAGATGTTCCCAAACAATGATACAGTATATAAATAATAAGAAACATGAGAGGAAAAGGCAACACAGATCTGCAGATTCCAAGGAAAACCAAAACCAGGGATGAAATCAGTAATGAGAGGTTTGATTGGTGCAGTAATGGCCAAACACCTGTTTCAATATCTAGTTTATACTATGGTGTACGACCAGTCATGTCTGAGATGTACAGACACCACTTGTTAGAAGGCTGATGTAAAGTTGACATTCTGCTGTGCCAACACAAACCCAAGGGGTGTAGAGAAGGCTGTGCATGCTGAGAAAGTGGTTGGGCACCGGCACGGGACGCCACGGGCGAGCCGGCACATCAGTATAGTCTTACACCAGAACAGGTTATAGAGCAGCGCCTGGCAGAGTTAGAGATTGTCCAGCCACTTGGTTGGCCAGCGGATTACTTTAAGAGGCTGAGTCACTTGCGGGGTAGGATTAACATCAAGTGCTGGATGACAAATGGGGGTAAATTTATTAGTTGATGTTTTGGTTGAAGATGAGCGCAAACTCCACCCAGTTTCCTTGACTGCTAAGACCAGTTTGAAGAAACGTGACACCGGGTTTTCTGCACTTCGTAGTATCCACATGGACATTGGCGGAGACTACTATAAATGTGGAAGGGACAGGAATTCCACACCCGGGCTCCACCAACACTGCCCTGTCTTGCACCCGCGAGTACGACCTGACACCACCCATGTGGTGTCTCGTAGAACCTAAGAAGTGGCAGGAGGGGGAGGATTTCCCATGGCTTCTCCACCAGGAGAAATGGCAGGAGACAGCCATGTAAATCTGGGCCAATTAGAGGATAGCTTTAGGACTTAGGGACATCATCTAAAATGCTCTGTGTTTGCAATCCATAGATAGAGCTTGATGCTGCTTCAGACATACAGGTCCTTTTTTATATAACTCACTTGACGACTTCAATCAAGTGGTCGAGGGGAAGGGAAGAGGAACTGCGTTATTCGCGCAGGAGTGCGTTGCATAATTAGTTTCCAACGGAGAGCGTTTAAAGTAATCCCAAACAAACGACTGCAACACTATGCGTTCTCAGCTTAAATTCAGAGATCTATGGAGGTCTTCTATGGGCAGAATGCAGCCGCCCAGCGTCTCTGGCCCCAAGAGGGGGTGCATGGCCAAACAGACCTCACGCATTGAAAATCAGTCCGTCCTCCATTATATACAATCAGTGAACAGGCGAGCAGCAGCACCGTCTGGTGTGAAGTCCTTCTCAATGAGACTGGAACATGGGCGTCTGGACTATCTGGATCCAGGACAAGGGACGAGGTGCTTTTTTTATTGCCCTAAATCTCTTCCTGCCTGCATAAATCATTGGTATGGACCAAAACACCTTAAGCTGGTTCTTCTCCTGTCTCTGCGTGGTTACTTTGCTGTCTCTCATCCATGACCTCATGTTTTGCGGGCAAGCTAACACAGAACGCTACCTGGTATCTGCTTCACTAGCTGTGAGGGAATTTGAAGGAGTTCTTCCAGCCTCAGAGCAGTTTAGAAGATGGAAGCTTCTCTCCTAGTCTCCCGCCCCCAACATTCAGCTTACAAACAACACAAAGGAGAGGGAAGGAACAGACCAAGCACCCCAAGGCACAACTCCGCAGCTGGGAAGGGGGAATATGGTCTGACTATGTTGATTGAACCATCGGCAGTGCGAGTATCTACGAAGGGTGGGGTCATAACACCATCAGGGTTGACGGATAAGGGAGGTAAATGGAAAGCAACTACAACATTTTGCCATTGAGGTTGGCTGGTCGCGGTACTACACTTGTGCACAGGGAGGGTCCATACCGTAGTCGAAAAAGGATCATGACTCTATGTCACACAAGTATGGGTGTTAGTAGATGTTGTTAATGGAAACGTATGGTATTGTACAATGACAATATCATTCATTGTGACTATATTATGTTCTGTGCTTAGAAAATAAAGAAAATGCATGAAATAACCAAATTGAATCCAATAAGCGTCTCTGCACATGATTAAAGGATGTATTGACCCCTACGTCTAGGTGAGTTTCCACCACCTTCAATCAACTGATAGATGAACTGGGCCTCGAGGGTGCGCGACATTCTTTCAAAGTGTGGTGGAAGGAAGCAGTAGGTTTTCTCGTCGATTTGAGATTTATGTGTCACAGTAATAACCCTTTGATTTATATTCCTTCCCTGTATATGGATGAAAAAAACATCCACCTTTGGTGACATAATTACAATGTTGGCATTTGAAGCGTTGGAGTGTGCCTTTATGTGATGCAAAAAAAGATGGCGCAGATAGTTCTGTCACTCACCCCAGATTGCTCTTACCAATTTGTAGTAGACATTGATGCATGTTTTTACAAACAATGGGGTTTCCGAAATTCTGTTACTTGTACGGTTTCGCCTCCTATATGCCAATGTTTCCTCGCTAAATGTTCTATTTTTAATTATTAATGGGGGTAATGGAGAAACCAACAGGAGAGATGAGTCTTAGAGTTTTTGAAGTTTACTACTCGCTCTATTTTCTGAATTTCGAAACAACATTTGATTACAAATAGAGATGAAGCGAGCATTCTAACCAAAAAATGCTCGGGTGCTCGTATCGAGACCGAACATTTCCAGATGTTCAGAGTGGCTGTTCGGAGTAGAACGAGCCCCAGTTGAAATAATAGGAAGACCCCGAGCAATTTTTCAGTAAAATTATAAAATAACGAGCACAGTGAAAACTACACGTGAAGAACAGATTGCGATGTTCGGGAACATCTGCAATTGTTCCGGAGCACGCGGCAGAACGGTGTTCTCGACACATAGTATTGAAGAACAAGATTTGTAGAGAACAACTTGGCAGATGTTGACCAAACTCTGTAATGTGTCTTCACAATATTGTTCTTATATATTCTTCAATTAAACAATTAAATTAAATTGTTTTAATTGCATCTTTTGTACTGTTCTCATTTTTTTTTTAAATTAAAATGCTCGTATCGAGCAGGGCAAATACTCGTCCGAGAAGAGCGGTCCGAGTATGCTAATAATCGACCGAGCATCAAGCTCGGACGAGTGTATACTCGCTCATCACTAATTACCAACAATTGGATCAGAGAATGATGTGCATATTGAAAATGTAGGAGACTGTTTATTTCTGTGTGTTGATATAAATATCTCATGTCAATATACCCTCTGAATTTTTTGATTTTTGAATCCAAAAAACTGATTTCTGTGTGGCGATGATGTGGTTGTAAATTTTTATTCAACCATATTGAATAAAGATAGGAGGAAAACTCAAAAGGTTTTCTAGTGGCTACTCCCATATGCAAAAATTTGTTTATGAAACTTCCATGATTTTATCTCGTTAAAATTGGCTTTATAGACGTATTGGTCTTCAAAAAAAGCCATATACCGTGCATATGGAGGGGGCACATTAGACCCCATTGCGTTCCACTTTCTGTAAGAAAAAAATAGTTTTGGAAAATAAAAGAATTATTTCTCAAAGCAGGATCCAATGCATCTAGTATAAACATTTCGATCCACAGTGTAAGTGGTCGCTTGTAATTGCCACTGATTGATGCTCGATAGAGGTGTATGAAACTTGTAACAGTAGTGACTAAGCAGCTATCACCGTGATTCTACCTGTGTCATGTATCTAATAGAAAAGAAGACATCGTTTTGTCAATGGTGTCAAAAGTTTCTCTCATGTCACTGATAATGGTGAAAAATCGTATATCGTTATTCAGACGAACCCAAAGGTTCCTGAACATCAATAGGGGGAATCACAGGTTGGGCGAGGAGAAGTGAGGCTAATCTGCCCCTACGAAATCCCCACTAATGACAAGGGCAATAACACGGCTGACCCTGTTCTTCTATTGCTCCCTTTTTTTCATCTCCTGATGCATTTCAGGCTGGGACTTCTGGGTTTACTCCTTCACTGCACAGATGCTTAGGGGATCATTCTATAGAAGTGTCTCACAGAAGACCAATGTAATATAGGAGGGGATCGAGTTGCATGCTCAAAAAACGTGAATTATATTGGATTGACACCTTCAGACATTGACAATCCAAGGATTAATCGAGACTACAACATTCAAAGTTTTTGCTAACTTCATACCCTTTTTTGCTTTATCCATTCAGTGTTAACAGGCTTGTTTTTTACAGAGACAATAATCAAAGCATGAAAATCGGGAGACCTCAGCGAAGGATGGGTAAAATAAACCCTTCCTCATGTGTCTTACCCTATTCCCCCTACGTTCTGCTAAAAAATCATGCACATATTCTCTCTATTTTTACTTTAGTTTCATTTTTTATTCTCCATTTTCCTTATGATTGCCTTGTCCACATAATTGATTTCTCCATCTCATCTATAAGTTATTCACCTGGTTCCCTCCCCCTCTAATACCCTGAGAGTACTACATTATTTCATTATTTAGTCCCAACTACTACATAATTTAATTACAATGGGACAACCTTTTTATACTATGATATGCCCAACAGTATCGATGTACCAGCCTCTAAATATAAATAGGATCCGCCTTCCAATCTGCATAGCCCATCTTTTCCTCTGGCGCATGCTCCGTCGTGCGCTCTATGGTGGAACGCAAATACGACAACTTCCGGTCTCCTACCGGAAGTCACTGCCGATACCGGAAGTCGGCCTCTCCACCACGGGGATAGACTTTATAAAATCACCTAGCATACAGGAACAGCAGGCCATCTCCTGAGAGCGGTCATACCGCTATTCCTATAGTTTCCGCCATTCTTTGCTACATGCAAAGCGCTCCGATTACCCCTACACAACTGGTAAGCGGCCTCGATTTCTTTCCCTTCCAGGTTTTGTACTATGTGACCAGACTCTGCAGGATTTGGTCTTCTCCCTGAATATGCCGTCTATGCCTACATACTATATATGGACTTAGCCGATTCCCTTATAACAGGAAGTGGAACGTGAGACTGATGTACCATCATTGTAATACAACCATCGTTACCATATCCACTCTATGGACTAAGATTTCATTGATCACTTTGATACATCTCCAATATTAATTTTAGTACTTCATACTATGTTTACAGGATACTATTTTCTATGACAATGCTCTCTAACCCTTTCTACTAGCTTTACTGGTTAAGCTATGTTACTGTACATATGTAAAAGATTTCGATGGTATGTGTAGGTTATATATATATATGTGAAATCACCTAATTCGGATGTCAACAGTATTTACAGAGTCTGATGAAGGTCAGTTGTCTGACCGAAACGTCACATTTTGAAGGTTGTCTCCAAAACAACCTGTGCATTCAAGTCCATTTAGTGTGCAGCAGAAATCCTCCTTTTACCAATGTAATCACAGGGCGGATCGGCGCCACACTATTTTAGCGCGCTGTTGTTAGTCTGTAGTGAGTGTATAAGGACAGATTAATCCTCAGAACTTCATTCATGATCTATATCCCCGATCAGGATGTGCAGAGGAACCTTTTAGCTACCAAATGATCTTTGGTTGGTTTGTCTATATTACTATTTGATGTTACCAGGACCTTCATCTGGATGGATAATTACGGCCAAAGTATTACGTGCATTTGATGATTAAAAAAGAGAGTGCACAATTTTCCTGAGGTTAATGAATTGTCAAATTATAACCCTGATGTGTATTAGGTATCACTAGTATCTTTAGGTCTGGTTCTGACACTCTCATCGTGCCAAGAGATTTATACCTTATTCTTACAGAAGAGGGTCTTAGGGTAGTAAAGTCCTTTGGGAGATTGTGTTCCCATATTGAGAATCCACTTTGCCTCACGTTGGAGCAAATGTTTATCCCAATCTCCTCCCTTTCGGGGGTAGTGGATAATATCCAGGAATTCTCATTACTGACGGATCACCACCGTAATAAACTCTACTGAGTTATCCTTTCTGTGTGATATCTTAATGTGTTCTCCTATTATCTCCTGAAATTTCTGATGGGTTTTTCCAAGGTTGCTTTTTATTAATGACCCCTATCTCTCCTGCCGTTAATGTAGTCTGTAATGTGGTAAGTCCTGCCTGTCACATTACTAACAAATGGTTTTCCTGTTGGTAATATGGACACACAACACACCCTCCCCGATTCTGCGATCCTGGGGTCTGTCTCCCGTGACCTCCCTTTCCAAGTGTGATAAGGGGTCTTTACCCTATCAAACCTTTACATCTCATCCATCTGTGAGCCAGTATTTTTATGTATTTTATGAATTTAACATTGTACATCTCTTTGGGCCATTTGTTACAAATGTTACCCACGGGGGGCGTATGTTTAGGTGGGTTGAGTTTGGGACTCACAGTCCTGTGTGTTTTCTTGAACCTGGTGTCCTCTCTACAAAGGGATTGGGATGCATCTGCAGATTTTAAATGTCAGAGAATTCAAGGTTAAATATCTTCCATTGTAAATTACAGAAATACTGATATGAATTTAGAATGTTCCATGAATCGGCACTTTTGTGAGCCAGGGTGAGGGCGCAATGTTTTCCTTCCTCTGCATTAGCTGATTTTGGAAATTCAAAGGGTGGAAAGTGATGGAATATGTAACTATATACAGTAACTACACATGGAATGTCTTTAAAACAAATAAAAACCTTAAAAACCTTAATTCCAAAATATTTTGCTTTTCATAATAATGTAAATGTCTGTATAGTGAGAGGAATGAAATGATAATGTATTTATTGCACAATGTAAAAATGCAATCATAAATATCTGTATCCCATAGAAACATTCTGTAGAAAAAGATCATGACTCCAGTAAGAGCCTGACATATAATACATGCACTGCCCCCGGCTACAGGGAAGGGTCTTTTATAGGGTTTTTCCATCCTGTTGATACATAGATGATAGATAAGTGTGAGTGTAATTTCCCCCAGGTAAAGGGTCCTGTGTCTCCAGGTGGAGTTGACAAAGTCTCCAAAGACACAATATTCTCCAATAATGAAGGACATTTTTAACTCTACATACACTTAGAAAAATACACTTTGAATTGTGTATTATCATTAAACATTGCTGTCAGGATCGGAGGTAGTGGATCCTCTGAACCACCGTGGACGTTGACACAAGTCAACACATAGGACCAGAGTCTAAGTGGCACCTGGTCTTCACCAGTGCCCGCCGCAAAACAGGATGGTATTGCTGTGGCGTGGTACCAACAGGTCATTCCACTGGTGTGACTTGTCCGCGGTGGCATCCAAGGTCAGGGTACATGAACGTCAGGCAATCTCGTAGTCAGAGACAGGCAGGAGGTCAGGACTGACAGCACAGGATCAGAGTCAGGCACGTAGCAATAGGTCAAGGCAGGCAGCGAAGGAGCGTAGTCAGGAACGGAACCCGGGTAACAATGGGAGATCACAATAACAGCAAAAGGCATCAGACAAAGCTTTCTCTAAGGCACAGGCAATCAGATCCAACAGGGGAATGCTGGTAGAGGCCGGCTTAAATCAGTTTCCTGGAAATGGCCAGCACCAATCAGTGGTGCGCTGGCCCTTTCAATCATCGAGTGCCGGTGCGCGTGCGCCCTAGGAAACGGGGACACGTGGATGGCTGCCGGAGCAGGAACACGGACAGGTAATGTATGGAGGGGAGCCAGGGGATGCGGAGAGGCACGGGTGAGCCCGTGACCCGGAGAATGGTTCGCAGTGACACCAGTGACAATTGCTCATTAGATTCTGTCCCAATGTGCCTCCTGTCTCACTATTTTCAGAATTGACCAGTGTCCTGTTATTATTTAAACTATTTTTTACTTCTGAGGCTGCTCCACCATTTTTGGGAAATATTCTTGCTCCCAATGACATCATTGGGGAACTGCAATCTTCCTAAATATGATGGCACTTTAGTTCCATTTAATTGCCATTGGACAAAGACATTTAATGAGCTAATGCCCACGATGGTGGATGAACTACCTCACAACGCCCTGGAGCTGTTGACTGGGATCCAGGAGCAGACAGATGAGTGGTAACTGCTGCTAAACCTCAAGACTGGCCAGGTGGGGTTCTACATCAGTTGGAACTTTGTAGCAGCTCTTGACCAATCCAGATTGACGCATGTCCCTTGCCTTGAGCATGCGCTCAACTTGGTAGTGTAAAGGTTCCTAGCCAACTATACTAACCTGCTGGAGCTGCTGCTTGAAGTGCATGCTTGCATGCCATGTGTGTGCAATTTTTGTTATTTACGTCCTTAATTTGCCTCCCTATCAACACTAAAGAGGACAACCTGGGTTGGTTCAAAGCTACTACAAGTTTCCGTCCGCTGTTGCACCCCTCTTTGCCAGGCTTGAGGTTCATCAGCAATAACCACTCATCTGTCTGCTCCTGGATCCCAGTCCACAGCTCCTTGACAGTATGTGGTCTTTCATTTAGACAGATGAGTTTTAGCATCTGCCGTTTCCTCATGGCTTTGCTATTGGAGAGTGACATCACCTGACCAGGAATTAACAAAACCCTTAGTCAGGGGAGGAGTTAGAGGAGTAGGCCAGAGCCTTACTACTGAGCACGAGGTCTAGGAACCCAGCTCCTGTCAGAGGAGCATATCAACTCCACCCTAAGTGATTAGAGACAGCGGGCCGATTTACTTACCTGGTCCGTTCGCGATCCAGCGGTGCGTTCTCTGCAGTAGATTCGGGTCCGGTCGGGATTCATCAAGGTAGTTCCTCCGCCGTCCACCAGGTGGCGCTGCTGCACTGAAAAGCATCCGAATGCCCTGAAATTCACCAAGCCGGACCAAGGTACTTCACACCTCTAGTGAGCTCACACAGAAGACCCAGGACAAAGCTGCAGCTTGCACCATTGGACACAGCTACATCCAGACTGCACCTGCAACCAGGCTGGTGACCAAACTCCTGAGGGTCACTCTCCAAGATCACTCCCAGTCAGAACACCATCTGTATAGAACCATTTGGCCTGTTGCTGCTGTTTGTTCGAATAAAGAACTGTAAGTTATTTTATGCACAACTTTGCCTCCATCTGGTCTCTGCTACGGCTGTATCACCATTAAGGGCACCCCCATCTATCCTCCAGGGACTTATACTGCAGACACTAAGCGGTTGCCCCAGAGATAAAAAGTACAACAGCCTCTCCCTCATCTAATTTCTTGCACACACCACCCGCTGGAGACCTGCCAGGCTGTAGGACAGCCGTCCAGTCCCCATACCAAGCACTGTGAAACTAGTGTGCCTAGGCCGCAACCGCCAGCCACTCCGGTATCCTGGGCCCTGGCTGCCTCCAGGCCCCAAGCATCATCCGGAAGTGCCGACGCACGTGTCCTGCAACTGAAGGAAAACACCGGTGATCATCGCTGAGGCCCTGCTGCCTGCCGGACTTCGGGAAAGGAGTTCTTCGTGCACCGGAGCTGTCCTGTCATCGCGGCTGGTCCTGAGTGAGTTTCGCTGGGGAAGTTAAAGGGGGGTAGAGATTGTTCCTATGCTAGGTTAATTGGCTCACCTCCCAGAGAATAGTGACTGTGCTTTAAAGTGCCCACGTCCCCATTTCTGGCCATCGCCACTACCAACGGACATTGTTAACCCCGGCAACTCCACAAAACCAGCCCAATCATGTCAGCCCAAGACGAAGACACGGAACCGGGGCAATTCCTGTCCCCCGGCCCCTCCTCAGGGTATTGGAGCATGTTAAATCCTCCAGAGATCCCCTTCAGCCCTACTGCAGCCAGTGTCACTGGGGCTACCACAATTATGCCCCTGACTATGCCTTACAGTCGAGGGTTCTGGTTACCCCACTTACGAAGGAAGAATGGCCTCAAGAGTCCACTCAGAGGGACTTGCCCTCTCCCTACGAGGGAATACAGGACAGGCTATCCTCCGCTTAGATCTAAGGGGGAATGAGAGAATTCCAAATCAAACCCTGTGGGAAGAACAACAGTTGATGAATTTTTGTAGTCACCAAACATGTCACGCTTACAAGATGCTGTCTCTCCAACAAGTGACGACCTCTACAAGGGACAGTGTCAGAAGGGGGAACATAAAGAACGGCTTCGAAACCACGCGACCCACCAGATGTGAAACGCTGCCCGACGCCACTCTCCCCTCCGTATCAAATTTTTCAGCCGCTAACCCCCACTTACCCATGACCAATCGCCCCTCCTTGCAACCAATTTCTACTTTTTACTCGACCCGCACCACTCCCCAATTCACCTTCTCTCTCCTTGATCCTTACTAAACAGTCTTTCACTGCAATTCATACGACGCCCATCTACTCCATCGATGTGGACCCTGTCTGGATGCTGGGCCCACAGAAAGGGAATTTGAAAACTGTGAGAAGATCATGGAGGAAAAGATGTAGGGAAAAGGCATCCTCCACTCTATTATCGCGTACCCTTTGCCTAAGTATGCCTATCCCCGTCCTGTATCCCACACCGCATCGCGAAAGGAATAGTCTCACTTCCTTTTCTGCACGCTCGGGTCAAACGCCAACAACTTCCCAGCGCGAGCACAGAGACAATAATAGTTCTAGAAGAAATGTCTACAGTAAGCAAGCAGACACTGAAGAAACGGTGCTACTCGAGCGACAATGGCTGCATGGGGGAGTCTGTTTCCACGATTTTACGACCATAGCACAGAACACTGCAGAACGGTGCAACCACTTCGTCTGGCACGGCAGACACCATGAGTAGAATGCTCAACCGACTGGTCCAGCTGGAAGAACGCCCTCCCCCAAAAAAGGAGAGTCACCAAGAGAACTTGTACAGCCGTACTCCCGTGATCCCCAGTCAAACCATGCCCAAGGATGTGTAAAATCCTTAAAACACCTGGAGTCAGAAAGAAAAGAACCCCGGACTGCGGTTGCAGCTACGGTCGTAAATTGGGCATGAAGAGAATGGGGTGTCTCAAGTTAAACAGACACACCCAACAGTTACACTGCGTAGCCTACGAAGAAACAAAAGCCCCCTAAGCGGGAAGAACCTATAAGTACCCTGAAGATTCCAAGCTGCGATGCCAAGGTTTGTGAAGCATCCTTAACCAGCCACAGCGAGTTGCTAACTCATGAGGAAAAGGACGCCCGATAACACTATCCGCGCGGAAGGGCTACTGAGGATAAACACACACTCACAGACTAACAACGCGATTGAGACACACGATGCCCGGTACCAGAACTGGCCTTGTTAAGAAAGTCGCCGGACAGCCAGATATCCCCATTTCAGATTCGTGTGACAAAGGTGAAACTTCAGAATATGGAAAGGGTAACTTACTCCTGTATTGTGTACCAAGTCCCCGCAAATGCTACCCTGACGGGCTGAAGGACTCTCCACAAGTCTTCTACCAACAGTGCCAGTGATTCTCGGAAGGTAATTCAGGAAGGACCATCAGTGATATACAGCCGCCAATCTGTACCCCCCCGTCCTGCTATTCTTTCTTCCCTGCTCCTGGCCAGCAGACAGAAAAATAAGAAGATGTGGAGGGCAAAAATGGGAGAATACGAAGGAAAAGGCCATAGTTATATCGGACGAGAGTATTCTGGGGAAAATCCTGGCTAGACAATGGACAGATAGATTAGGCAGAGAAGACGGTCTTTCAAACACCCCAATGGCTGTTCGAGTTCAAACACAGTGCCTTTAGCCCCTATGCAAGCCCCAGGACACGTTTCAGCAATTAAGCGGAGAATGTTTAGGTCACGGGAACTTCAGACATCTATTATAATTGGACGTATCATCGATTCTACAAGAGCCTACGAGAGCAAACCATCCAACCACTGGATGAAGTCTTCCAAACCTGAACAAGCATTGGGACGGAAAGGTGTAAGCTGCCAAAGTGATACAGCTATTAACAGTCCTAGCGTAAACGTCCCCTAGGACCATGTGGTGAGTGCTGATGAATCGAGCCAGACACCAGGTAAAATGGTAGAGTCCATGACTGGCCTACCCCATTCTACATATCGGGACCATCAAAAAGCTTAGGGATTTGCCAGCACTACTAGGCGATTTATCGAAGTTTTGCTTCAGCTGGCAGCCAAAGCTGCTGAAGATCCTAAGGAGAACTGACGGATAGGGGCACCAAACGATCCGTGAAGAGCAGCTTCCAGATGTGATGAAGCAAAGCTGGACGTAGGCCTCCGGTGTTGGGGGACCAGATGTACTATCTACACCAGTGATGCACAACTTGAGAGGCGGAGTGCCCAAACTCAACAAAGACCCGCTTTATTTATTCGCAAAGTGCAACACAGAAATTTAATTTGATTATACTCTTCGTCTGTACAGTGTTCAGTGATCCAGCAACTCTGCGGACAATAACGAGAAAATAGTCCACAGGTACAGCTGTCACTTTAAAATAACTTGTGCACAGTAGTCCTGGGCTGTCTGATGACTGCAGGAAGCTACCTGGAGTCCTCTTCGCGGATGGCCTGAGTGCCACCAGAACAGGGTCTCTGAGTGCCACACTCTGGCACCAGTGCCATGGTTAGCCATACTGCTCTTACACACAATGCAGCAAACATGGGATTAGTGAGCTGTACATCCCAAGCTTCAGAATGGAATGACAGGGTCATAGCCTACGCCAGCAATTCCTCTCGAGAACACGAACCAGACGCCCAGAATTACAGTATTCACGTATGAATTTCGACGTTAGTCGTGGCGTGATTTTTTTTGAAAAGTTCAGAGACTACCTGGCGTCCTCTTTCTTCAACTGTCTTAAAGACAAAAATCCCTTGGCGCATCAACATGTACCCGCCGGCTTGGGCGCCCTGGAGCAGTGTATGGGCTTTCCAACTAGACAACTTCAATTTACTAATCACAGTACCAGGACAATGCTGATGCTCTGTCCCGACTCGCTGACCAGGGGGAGGGACCCTCCAATGGAGATCAGTGGAAGTGGGAGATGCGCGGCGTTCTATGCCGTCTTTGTGCGCCAAGAGGCCCAGAGAGTTGCTCCTTACCCTCAGAAGCAGTACCAGACTGCCCCACCAGAAGGTGGCTGGCCACAGCAGCGAGAAGACCTGGATGAGGTAGGCAGGTGAGTAGCCGCGCATAGGAGCTAAAGATGGACTATCTTACTAGTGGGGCGAGTGTATGAACGGCTCCGGAGGAAGCAAGACCGACGGGGAATTGTCCCAATTGTAGGGTACAGGGCCGTGCTGTTTGAAAAGAGAAACTCTGGATCTAGCTACCCTTTCTATGGATACGGCTGAGTTAGTCAGCCGATTGTGATACCTGGACGTAGGGAGCCAAGATATGCGGCGGAAAAAGGCTTCTACTGGTTTGAACATGAAATCACGACGTCGAAGCCTGGTTGTGGAATGCCAGGCCTGCGCCATTGCCGAGGAGACCAACACAATCAAAGGGCCCCTCTACAACTCCATGGTGCGCAGAACTTCCATGGAGATCCTGGCTCTGGTCCGTGTGAAGGTTGGAGCCCAGCAGTCGGTCACGACTAACGCCGAGACCATCATAGACCACTACACATAAAATTTGGGGTGCCCTTTCTCTAAGCTTTGCTAGTACGGCTCACTGGACCGACTATGGTGCTGCCGAAGGACCACCGCAGCGGCCCCGTGGAAGAGTTCATCCTCCCGATCATTGTTCTGTTTATAGAAACTCCTTAGGACCAGGGGACTGCATTGAGTCGCCAAGTATTCCACGGAAGCTAGTGTACCCTCTATGGCTGTATAAGCGGGAGGAACACAGCCCTACATCACGCGGGCAATGGATCTGTGAGAAAATGGAACCAGACTATTCATTAATGACGCATGAGGACCCTGACGCCCATGTAAAAAGAACTGGTGGCCAACAACTACTATGGAGTGACGTGGTATCCTGAACAATAATTACAACCCATTGTTCCACGAGGATACACTCCCTTAACACTGAGTTCGGGAGACATGGCCTATATCCATGCCGATATGGCCTCCTCAGACAGTGGAATCCCCTGATGCCCAATTCTTACTCCCCCAGGAATGATTGGGTTCCATAGAGACACCAGTGGAGCTGGGCGGTATGCGCAGAGAATTGTGGAAACATTACGGGTGGAGGAAGCCCGAGACAATACAAAAAAGAGACTTTGACAGCAATGACTTGCGCTCACCTCTTGCCCCCGGAGAACAAGTGTGCGTGATGAAACAACCAATCCCACAGTAAGTTACATGGGACATTGGGAGGTGATGAAGCCATTACATAGTTAGGGACAGTCTACCCCTAAATTTAAGAGATTGCAAAGAGGAGACCGTCCATCACTCCGGGTCCACAGGAACCGGGCTGACTGAAGAGATCCTTTGCTCCTGTGTCAAGTTCTTACCCCAAATCCGTCCAAGAGCCTTTGTTGTTAATCCACTCCCAGTTTTCTTGAACTGTGACTTATCCTCAATCTGTGTGGTTTTGTCTCTTCCCCAGTGGAGAGTTACTCCAAAGAGGTTACCATCCCCGCCGCAGTCCCAATGCTACTGCTGTGGAGGATGGCCCTGTCCCAGAAAACCTGATGCCCCCGTGACTCTGATGAAGCCCTGCGACCCTACCTAGATGCTGATTCCGGAGGATGATGAGGAAGAAAGAAGAAAGAATGGAAATTTTCTCCAAATGGGAGCACAGGAAAGATTAAGCGAAAGAGACCAAAAGGAACTCCTGCGTATCTGAAAGGAGTACAAGCTGTCCCAGCACAAAGGTCGGAAGCCTTCACCGATCCTGAGGTACTCAATGTGGGTACGAAAACCACTCTGCTGATACAGGGAGTAAATCCCTGGTGGTCTGTAGCCCCTAACAGGTTTGACTGTTAAAATATTGTGAATACTGTGATATTTTTCTGCTCACTCCCCGTTGGACTGTTTCACCATATACCCCATGAGCCCAGAGACTTTCTGAGACTTTTCCCCTATTGTATTATCCAGGTCAAGAGACTCTCCTTGAACTGTTCACCATTTTTATATTGCTATGTTAGCATCAACCTCTGCTGAAGCAGCGATCTAGGCTGATAGGAGGGACTCTGTCCCTCACATCCGGAGGAGACCCTTCATCAGCACTGTTGCCACTCAAGGGCTGCACCAGAAGGCGAGACTTTAAGACAGATACTACACAGGAAAAGTACTAATAACTTGGTCTTGCACTAACTGCCTTTCCTTTTCAGGGGTTACAGACATTTGGTTGGCACTATTCTATGTTCTCCACAGGAAAAATGGAACACATTCTTGCTTATTGCGTACTGTGATACCAGTAACGTTTATGTAACGTTTGTAGCTTCCCAAGCAATTTACCCAAAGGCTGCTAAAGCCAATGGGGGTCATTTACTAAGGCTCTCCGATTGCGTTTCCCGATCGTGTACACGAATATTTCCGATTTTCACCGATTTCCCCTGAATTGCCCGGGGGAATTTTGGCTGCATGCGATCAGATTGTGGCGCGGGCTTGCACGCGACGGAAATCGGGGGCGTGGCCGAATGAAACCCGACGGATTCGGAAAACCGCCGCCATTTAAAACAAAAAAAAATGTTGGCGACGGAGCTTGCACTTACTTCACTCAACCCGGCTCGGTTGTATTCCAGTGCGTTCGGAATTCAGTGCCACCTGGTGGACGTCGGAGGGAATGCCTTAATAATTGACCCAGCCGGGACCCAATACACGCGGAGAACGCGCGCGGATCGCGAAGGGAATTTTCTATTCCGGGTAAGTAAATATGCCCCAATGTGTGTTATGTATCATGTTTGACACAATGTCATTTATTGCCAGAAAGTTTGCAGCTACCATTCTTCTAGGCTTGCAGGTGGTGTGGAACTGTGTTTTATCCACTTGTTTTAACGGCTCTTATAGGTAATGTCCTGACCCAAGGCTTACGTCTCAAAACCAAGCTTTATAAGTTATGTAAAAAATGTGGGTCTTTACGGGACCCCGGGGGTGTGCAATCTAGAAAACACCTAGATGGCATACCACTCAGGGTAAGAACGTAAGGACGGCAGGTAAAGTTTGTAATGTAGGGATGCATGTAATTATAAGCATTAAACTATGCTCACCAAGGAAGAAATGGTTTCGAACAAATAGTCAAGGCCTTGGTGGCAAGGATTTGTGGATTACGCAGGACACGACACCACCACCGTTCCCACCATACCTGCGTTTAGCTACCAACTGTCACATTCATTGCATTTTTGGTACTTAGTCCAACAACAAACCACAGTGGGTTGCCTGACTCAAGGACATGGACCGGCTGTCCCCTACCACCAACCTAGCCAGACTTCATGCACGTGCAAAACACTATTCCATTACACCCCTACCGCTGTAATACCACCTGGGACCCTATGGAGACATATGCTGCTGAGCCACTTGTTAGTTGTCCCTCTCCCATCAGGTTCATAGCCGCACCCGTGTGCAGCTCTTTTAATTTGCCCTGGGGGTATTTGCAACACCCCTCATGCCAAATGTGAAAGGCAGAGACAGTAGTTGGAAAAGCCCCTTGTACATTCAGTGGTAGATACTGGCCTGCTAGGCAAGGGTTCAATATTGTTTATGTGTATAATCCAATGAGGTTCCATCTTTGTAACTGGCGTGTAATTGGAGATGTGACATCACCTGACCCAGGGATTAACAAAACCTAGTCAGGGGGAGGAGTTTAGATGAAGTAGCCAAGACCTGCTAGTGAGCACAGAGGTCTAGGAACCCAGCTTCGGTTCAGAGGAGCTATCACTCACCCTAAGTGATAGAGACAGCTGTGTACCTCCCACCCTAGTGAGTCACACAGAGACCAGGAACAAAGCTGCAGTCTGCAGCATGTTGACACAGACATCCAGGCTGCACCTGCAACCAGCTGGTGACAAACTATGAGGTTACCTCTCCAAGATCAGTCCCAGTCAGACTCCAACTATTCTGGTAAGAATGATTTGGACTGTTGTGCTGGTGGTTCGAAATCAAAAGAACTTGAAGTATTATGCACAACGTTGCCTCCGTCTGGTCCCTTGCTAGGTGATGTAATCACACATTCAAGGCACGCCCCATCTAGTCTCCAGGAGCTATACCACAGAAACTCAGCGTGCCCCAGGTGCACTACAAGGGGTTTGTTAGCTTTGGACACGCAATGAGATATCCAGGGGAATTGAGATTGTTTTCTCGGGACACATAGTACTTCAAAATTAGTTTCAAAAGTGGATTGAAATCTTTGGCGTTTAGTATGACCCAAAAAAAAAAAAATTGGAAAAAAATTTGGAAATAAAATTCTTTATTTTCAACGTTCTAAAAATTCTCTACTTTTGATGGGCAGATAGTCAAAGCACCCAAATAAAATTATAAGGACAGTTCCCAAATGTCTGATTTATGTTGCCATGGTTTTTAAGATTACACATATGTTACTAAGATGTTATGGGCTCAGGGAATTTGGGGCCATTTTTAAGGTTTGGTAAAATCACCAAACCAGTACTTAGATGGACCTGCTCAACTTTTAGTGAAACTGAGAGGCCTACAATAGCGAGGAGACTATAAAGATACCCATTGTGGAAACTACACCCTCAAAGTATGAAAAGCATTTTAAGAAGTTGTTAACCCTTTACGCTGTGTTATAGGGGTTTTAAACAAAATGGCGGGAAGAGGTGAAGTCTGCAAATTTAATATTTTTCACAATACCTCAATGTTGGGTGGAAGAAAATTTAAAATGTACAATGGATTAAATAAAAAAAAGGCTCCACAACGTTTGATACACAATTTCTCCCAAGTCAACTCTTGACCGGCGTGTAGGGGTTAAACAAAGCGATCAGAGTCAACTCCGTTGAGGGGTTTCGGTGTGACAGTGATGTGTCAGCTGTACTAGATCAGCTGACAGCCGCTGATCTGGTACCGGCTCCGTTGTGTGAGCCGGTGCCAGAAGCAGGACGTTAAGTTAGGAGAGAGAACTACTAGTCGAGCTCTTGATGACTCGATCGAGCCTTATAGAGTACTCGTAACTGCTCGTTTGATCGGAAGAGTATTCGCACCCCCCACCATCCTACCCGTCTCCGCTCGAGACAATGGAAGCTCCCGACGTTTACTTTGCGTCCAGAAAACAGAGCCAATCACTAGCCAGGAGACTCGGCACTCCACCCAGCATGACGTGGTACCATGACACGTAGATAGCAGTGGGGCTGGCCAGATCAGTGACCCTGGGATAGACTAGCCGCTGCCCGCGCTGCTCGGATATTCTCTGTATGTGAGCCCGCTAGGGGAGAGAGCTGCCTGCGGCTCAGGGAAAGCGTCTAGGGAGTTAAGTAGGTTTACTGTTAGGACAGGAGGTGATTCTCAAAGAACCAAACAGCCATTCTAGGGGTTACAAATAACGTTATAATTTTTTTTTTTTTATTTCAGCTAGGTACCATATTGTGAGGAAATTTAGCAGGGGGACTTGCTACCGTTGTGTGTTTAGCTCTGAGTGGACACAATATCCACCTCAAACACAAAGTGGGAAAATTTATAGGGGTTTTTGAGTAGAATTAGCGCACAGTCTGCAGTTTCTTTTTTATTTTACGTTTATTTGGTTCAGAAATCCGCGCATCTCATTGGATAGCAGTGTGCTGTATACGTGCTAGAAATAGCCATCAGGAGAATACAAACGTCTTAATTACGCCTACAGTAGCGGTAGATATATTTGATTTCTGGTTGATTGCTGGTGGATGTAGTGACGCAGTGCTTACTATCAAATGGGAGCAATTGGAGTCAGACTTGCGACCATGGTTTAGTGACGCAACATATCCATCGCAAAGACGAAGTGGGAAAATTTATTAGTGCCGGGGTTGTATTTCAATAGGCACAGGTCGCCATGTCCTTTTTTTATTTTAAGTTTATTTTTTTCATGAAATCAGGTCATCTCATCTGCATAGTGTGTGCTGTAATATTGGCTTAGAAAATAGCCATAGCAATAGGATAGATACGTTGGGTTTTAAAAACTTAAAAAAAACACAAAAAAAAAAAAAAAAAAAAAAAAAAAAGTTAAAAAACAAATCAAGTTATAAACTCTCATTTCAAAAGGCTTACCCGAGGGCTAGGGGTAGGAGGGCCGAGGGCGGAGGTGGACGTGGGCGTCCAACTACTGCATGGTGTCAGACGGCGTGGGTCATGGCCGGGTGAGACAACACTGTGATGGAGGAGCAGGGGAAGCGCAGAGCTCACACTCCCTAGGTTCATGTGCTGAAGTTACTGGGGACTCGTGGTAGAGCAGTTGAGGCACGAACAGTGCGAAAGGTCGATGTCCGTGGATTGAAGGAAATGATTTTTAGTTTTTTTTTTAGTAGTTAGTATAGAGTTTTTTAGAGATTTTTTTCTTTTTTATTTAGAGCAGTGAGAATTTTTTTTGTATTATTCGTTTTTTTTTAGAATTTGTTACTTTTTTGATTTTATATTGTTTTTTTTTTTCTTTTTTTTTTTTTTTTTTTAAGTTTCTTGTAAGTCTTTTTTTTGGATTTTTTGGTATAGTTTTTTTTTTAGTTGTTTTTTTTTTTTTACTTTTTTTTTTTTTTTTGGATTTTGTTTAGATTTTTTTTTTGAGAGGGGAGGGCCGGGAGGGGGGGGGGAGGGGGGTTGGGGGGGGGAGGAGGGGGGGGGGGGGCGTCTTTTTTAGTTTTTTTTTATTATTTTTTTTTTTTTCTTTTTTGTTTTTTTTTTTTTTCGTTTTTCTTTTAAGTTTCTTACGAGTGGTGGGGGGGGGGGCGACGGGGAGGGGATGGGGGTTGTTTTTCATGTTTTTTAGTTTTTGTTTTTTTTTTTTTAGTAGTTTTTTAGATTTTTTTTTTAAGGTGGCGGATTTTTTAGATTTTATTTTTTTTAGTTAGTTTTAGTTTTTTTGGGGGGCGGGGAGGGGGGGACGGGGGGGGGGGGGGGGGGGTGGGGGGGGGGGATAGGGCGTTGGTTGCTCTTTTTGTTTGTTTATGAGTTTGATGGTATTCTAGTTTTTCGTGTCTCATGATTTTTTTTCGTGCGTTAGGGTGAGGTCTGTCGGTGTTTTTGTTCTGGGGGGGGGGGGGGGGGTGAGGCTGGGGTGTTTGGTGGTGTTGTTGTATTTGTTTAGATGATGTGCAGTTTTTGTTTTTTTCAGTAGAATGTCTCTATTTTTGTTTTTTTTTTGATTTTTGTTTTTTTCTAGTTCTAGTCGTTTTTTTTTTGTTTTTTTTTTTTTTGATTATGAGTTTATTTATATCTTTTCTAGTCTGTTTTTTAGATTTTTTATTTTTAATGGGTCACCTAGTAAGTTGTAGGGGGTCTGTTCGTTATAAGTGTGGGTTGTGGGGGGGTAGAGAGAGGGTTGGGGGGTGTAGTTTCGGGGGAGTGGTTTTTTTTTATTTATGAGATTTTGTTTATGTTTTTTATTTCTCGATTTTTTTGCTTTTAGATTTTATGGTTTTTCTTTAGTTTTTTTCATTATTTTTATTTTTATGTGCTTTTTTTTTGCTTTTTAGTTTTGTTTTTTTTTTTTTTCGAGATTTTCTCTTTCGATTGCGAACCTTCTTTTTTCGTTCTTTTTATTTTTCTTTGTTTTTTTTCTTTCTTTTTTTTTCGAGCAATTGTCACCAGTCAGCTTCACGCTAGTCCCACCATGTCACGAAAATCGGAACTCCTCCAGCTCTGCACCTCAGCCTCTCCCCCCCAGTCTGCCCCCCTCCAAGCAAAATTTGCCATTGAACGGCATACTTGAGGAACTGTTTTTCTGGACCCTTCCCACAGTCACAAAACCACTTGTCCGGTTGTGATGAGCAATTTTCTGATGCCACAGGTTTCCACCCGTCGCCAGTTGGGGTTGTGATGACATTGTGACTGTAAAGAAGAAAGAGTGTTTGTAAAGAGGTTCCGACGATGAGGAGGACACGTGTCAGGACAGTGGGAGGTGGGGTAGTGTGTCAGGGAGAGTCCGTAGGGGGGAGCAGACTGAGGGATCGGAGGATGATGAGTGTGACAGACCCAAGCTGGGTTGAGAGGCGGGTGAAACACAGTGTCTTGAGGACGGAGGGAGTCTCGACCAGAACAGTTGAAGAGAAGATGGAGTGGGGGGGCCAGACGGAGAGAGCACAGGGCAGAGCGTGGTTGCACAGCGCCAAATGGTTCAACTATAAGTGAAGCTCCCGTGGGGAGGCGGATCCTGCGGCGAGGGGCTAGATTTTCAGAAGTCTGGACGGTTTTAAGGAAAACCGGATGACCAGACGGACTGTGGTGTGCCACATTGCCAAACCAGGATAAGCAGGGGGTACACCACTACTAAGCTTAACGACCACCAGTATGCGCAGCCATATGAAGTGTAAACACCCCACCAGTGGGCAACAAGCAGCGTTCCACTCCAGGCCGTTGCACACCACAATGCTCCTTCCCCTGGTCGACGAAGGATAGTCAGCCCACCTGCCAGAGACCCTGCCACCACAAAACCCCATCGTCACCTCCACGATCCTCCACAGCATCCACCAGCGTCAGCTCTCCATACCCCAGACGGAGCTGGACGCAGGAAAGGAAACGCAAAGACTAGTAACCCCACCCCGCACGCCCAGCCTTAAGTGCACATTTCCAGATGCTAAGCTAGGAGATTGCCTGTATAGGCTAGTAGAGAGCCGAGGCTTCGCAGCCTCATGGTATTCGGTCCCCAGCCAGCCACTACTTTTCCCGGTGCCGTCCCAGCCCTGCACCAGCACGTGTCAGACAAACATATCCGTGCCCTGACCAACGCCGTTTCTGACAAGGTCCAACGACCAGGAACGTGGACGAGTGTGCCGGCAGGGCAACATATATCCTGACGCGGACATTGGGTTAACTTGGTGGAGGTGGGACCGAGTGTGACCCTGCGGCTGGTCATATACTGCCGACGCCGAGGATTGCGGGGCCTACCTGGTCCAGGTGTTTGAGGTAAGACTAGGCATCTCCTCCTCCCACCCTCCTCACACTCTCCGAACGACCATCCTGTGGGCATGGCGCCATCAGTCGGTTTAGCTCTAGGCACAGCAGCAGTGCCGCGCTAAGCGACAGCAGGCGGTGCTCAAACTGCTGAGCTAGGCGATATAAAAGGCACACCGCCAAGAACTATTACAGGGCGGATCACGGCGCAGAGATGTCTGTGGCTGGCACCGCTGAACCTGAAGCCAGGCATGGTTGTGTGTGACAAACGGCCGTAACCTGGTGGCGGCTCGGCAACTCGGCAGACTGCACATGTGCCATGCCTGGCCCATGTGTTAATCTGATAGTTCAGCGTTCCTCAAGACTACCCCAACTGTCTGATTTGCTTCACGAAGGTGCGCCGCATCTGTGCGCATTTCAGGAAGTCCAGCACAGATGCTGACCACTCTCAGGGCAGCGCAGCGCCCGCCTCCACTGCCCGCCTCACCGACTGTTGTGCGACGTGCCCACGAGGTGGAATTCAACACTGACCATGTTATCCAGAGTTTACCAGCAGCGCGAGCGATTGTAGACTGCCAGATGTCAATCTCCACCAAACTGGTAGTCAGGTCAGTCACGCTTCCTCAAGTCTACAATGAGGGTGGACGTGGATGTCGATATCTGTCAGGTTGATGAGTAACTTTGAGGAGTCAACACAGAGGTCAGTGGCGATGCCGCCATAATCAGCCAACATCACGCTGCTTGGCTGTTGAAAATCTCTGGTCAGCATGAAGTCGGAAGCTTTGCGTCCTCACAAGAGGACAGGGGAGAAGATTCCCTTGTTGATAGCCAAAGCACCCTTAGGTCTGTTCTCAGCGCATATCGGAGGAGGTGGAGGTGGAGGAGGATGAGGAGGAAGAGGAGGAGAAGTTGGCGAGACACAGCGGAGGACCATGTGTTGAGTCCTACACTGTTGAGCGTGTATGGGCAGAAGAAGAGGAGTTGGAGGAGTTGGAGGAGGAGGAAAATGGACAGTCAGGCCAGTGAGGGGAGTGAATTCTTACGAGTGGTCTCTGGCGCATATGGCAGATTTCATGCTAGGCTGCCTATCCCGGTGACCCTCGCGTTCAAAGAATTTATTCCAGCACCGATACTGGGTGTTCACTCTCCTGGACCCAAGGTACAAGCAAAATCTTTCCACTCTATCCTGGAGAGGAAAGGAGTGTGGAGATGCATGGAATACCAGCAGGCCCTGGTGCACAAGCTGAAACAGTATTTCCCTTGTGACAGCGCTAGCGGCAGAGTGCGTAGTCTGCGGGACAAGTAGCAGGGAGAGTAGGCGAGCAGCAGTTGTCCAGCACTGGCAAGGGTACGCTTTCAAGCTTTTGCCAGCTTTAGTCACCCAGCAAGGACACTGTCACCTGTCCCCAGTCTCGGCAGAGTAGGGCGATCTTACAGAAAGATGGTGAGGGAGTAGTGCGACCATACCATCGTCCTAAATGATCACACAGCTCCCTACAACGACTGGGTTTCAAAGCGGACATGTGGCACGAACTGGCGCTCTACGCCTTGGGAGTTCTTGCCTGCCATGCCGCTAGCGTTTTCAGAGGGGTTTCAGTGCAGCTTGGTGGCATCATCACCGATAAGCGTACACGCCGTCGACTGACAGCGGCTGACAGGCTGACGCTATCAGATGATAAAGCATGGATTTCTCCTAATTTCAAATCTCCAGCAGGTGAAGGAAGCTAACCTGAATAATTTATCCATCTCCTCCTCTCATTTCCCCGTCCTCCTCTGTATAAAGTAAGCAGAGGAAACTGGCTGTTTTTGACAGGGCCCACTGGCTCTAGGTGTATAGTACTTTATGCATTTATTAATTTTATGGAGGGCCACAGATCACGGTCCTCGGTTTTGTTAAACAATTTTGGGAGTGCCACATACAGGCAATCAATCTTTAAATTTTTCTGGGAGGTGCCACTTTCAACGGTCCTCTGTTTTTTAAACAATTTGTGGACTGACAACATACAGGCACTCCAATCTCATTCCATGTTTCTGGCGGGGCCACCTACTGATCCTCTGTTTAAAAAACTTTTGTGGACTGCCCAATTACAGTAACTCAACCTATTCCATTTTTCGGAGGTCCCCTACCTGCTCCTCTGGTTAAAAACTTTTGGACTGCAACATACAGGCACTCAATCTATTCCATTTTTCGGAGGGCCACCTAACCGGATCTCGGGTTTTTCGTTACTCGAAACGAGCACTCGAGCATCGGGAAAAGTTTGTCTCGAATAACGAGTACCCGAGCATTTTAGTGCTCGCTCATCTCTAGTTATAGTGCGTCCTGGTGCGCTAAGTATCTAGCCAACGGGACGTACTATAACGTCCTGGTGCGCCTAAGGGTTAAGACCCAACTACCTACAAAATAATAAACACTTATAGACTGAAATAAGATAAAACAGAGCAAGAAAGACGGTGCAGGGGTAAAGATAAGGAGAAAAACGCCACAGTCCAAACAGTAACAAATATTTTCTCCACTTCTACGTTTTTATCATTTTCACTTTTCGAAAGGTAATCAAAGAGACAATCCAAGTAAACAGTAACTTTCCCGCTAAGGCTCCGAGCACAAAAGGTGTAAGTTCCTATATCTCGTTCATCTTCTTGGGATAGTATTCAGCCGGATGCAGTTGTTTGTGGAGCTCCCAGTTTACAGCTGGTTCCGGATGCAAGTGTCCGATCTTCCAACTAGGAAACTGCACATCTCCGCTGTTGGTTCCCTCGAGTTCCAGGTCACGCCAACTCCGCTCCCATAGAGGGAAGACACAAGACGCACTAGTGAAACAGGTTTTTCTTAAACTTAAAAAGATTTGTTTAATCAATATACTCACAAAACATAAAGTTAAAACAATCGCACGTTCGGTTCTCCTTGCCCGACACAGAGTTTCGCCTATACGGCTTCTTCCGGGGCTTAATGATGTGCACTAATTACTGACTATTTATAGAAACCGATACATTTAATTACTGACAACAGTGACACACCTTAATACAATTCCTAAAAATTCTTAACTATAGATCGCTCGAATGCCACTAATTTTGCACCCATTAAACATTTTTATATAAAAAAAGCTTCTTCCACTACGTCAACAATGTCATCATCAACCACAGACTGCGACCGGTGGAAAACCTGGCCATCGGAAAAGAGCTCAGCAGCAACCAGACAAGTGGTTTGTGACTGTGGGAAGGGTCCAGAAAACAGTTCCTCAGAGTATGCCGGTTCAAATGCCAAATGGAGGAGTGCTGATTTCGGTGACATGGGTGGACTGCGTGGAAGACTGACTGGTGGACAAATGGCTAGAAGCATTGTCCGCAATCCATGACATCACCTGTTCGCACTATTCTGGCCTCAACAGTGCTCTACCACGTGTCCCAGTAACTTGAGACATGAACCTAGGGAGTGTGGCTCTGCGGCTTTCCCCTGCTCCATCATCAGCAGGTGGAAAGCCGTGGTCCTGGGCATCACCCCGCCCAGGACCATGGCCTCTGACCCCTGCAGTAGTTGGACGCCCACGTCCACGCCCTCGTCCTCTACCCCTAGCCCTCGGGTTCAACATTTTCAAAATGAAAGTGTAAACAGTAAATTTTTTTGTGTTTTTTATATTCTTTTTTTTTCTGCTCTGATTACCAATCTATTGCGGGGCATGTGCTGTGGCTACCTGTCTACTGGGGGGCATGTGCTGTGGCTACCTATCAATTGGGAGTATGTGCTGTGGCTACCTATCTACTGGGAGTATGTGCTGGGGCTACCCACTGTATCTAATGGGAGTATGTGCTGTGGCTACCTATATACAGGGGGCATGCGCTGTGGCTACCTATCTACTTGGGGACATGTGCGGTGGCTGCCTATATACTGGGGGACATCTGCTATGGCTAAACATCTGGTAGCCGCCGATCTTTAAAGGAATCCGGGAAGACCTAGATCGCAGGGTTACCCATGACACTAGGACTATCTATCTACTGGGGGACATGTGCATATGGTACGGCTCTTACGGAATAACATTTTAAAATATGTGACGTTCATGGATCTCTCAGCCAAAAAGGTTCCTGACCCCTATTTTAAAGAAAACTTGTTGGCAGAAATGGACCTAATAAACCACTACCAGTATGTTGTAAAGCAGTGTTACCCCTTCCTGATGATATATCTCCTATGGCCCAGTGTGGTGATATCATCTAGAAAATTAACATTGAAGTGAGAGGTAATTAGGTTGTTTAAAGTCACGGAGGCGGAGAGTTTAGAAGGAAGATCTTCTCTCCCTCTGCTGTAATTGTCCAGGGACATCACTGACCGACTCTTCAGAAGTCAAGAGCAAAACATCAATCACACTTTATACAACCAGTGGACATCTCACTTCAAAGTTGATTATCTAGATGAAGCCACCACACTGGGCCATGGGAGAGACATGATCTAGAAGCTGATAATCTGCCCGACAACAACCTGTTCTTATAAAGTAACATTGAATTACACAAAAGAGCTATTTGATGGTCTATACATTTTTATGTAATTGTACGTAACAATCTGAAAAGTTCCTTAAAAAAATTAAAGACATTAGCAAACGTACATGTTAGTAAGTTCAGACTGCGGCTACACTTAGACTAAAAGTCCCATTCACCATATTGACGAAAACATTTTATTAACGACACCCTTGCTGGCTCCCCCTCACACACCTTCTTGGCTCCCCATCGTAACAACATCGGGGGTCATTTACTAAGGGCCCGAATCGCGTTTTTCCGTCGCGTTACCCAAATATTTCCGATTTGCGCCGAGTTTCCCTGAATTGCCCCGGGAGATTTTGGCGCATGCGATCAGATTGTGGCGCATCGGCGCCGGCATGCACGCAACGGAAATCGGGGGGCGTAAGAAAACCCGACGGTTTCAGAAAAATCGCTGCATATAAAAAAAAATGTGTCTCTTGACACGCGCTTACCTGCACCCTGCGTAGGACGGTGAATTTCAGTGAACTCCGACAGAATTCAGCGCAGCAGCGACACCTAGTGGACATCGGGCGCACTACCTTAGTGACTTGCCGGAAGACCCGAATCCTCCACAGAGAACACGCCGCTGATTTGCGACAGGACCAGGTAAGTAAATCTGCCCCAATATCTTTCCTGTGGATGTCTCTAGATATGTTTTTGTTTTATCAACAAGAAGAGTTTGTTTTAATCCTTTAGAACAATTTACAATCTTATGCACAGGGAAGATAAAGTTTATTACAAAATTATATAATTTAGAAACATCATCCCCATAAAAATTGTACACTCTTCCCTTTCCACCTCCTTTTCTCTTACCTTCCGCCCCCTCCCCCAAGTGAGGAGAGAGCAAACGAAAACACAAAAGAAAGAAAACTATGGACTTAGCGACACATCTTTCCACCATCATATTGTAACCATTTCACCAATCTTTTTTCAAATAGTTCTTTGTGTCCCTTTTAGAGATGAGCGAACATACTCGTCCGAGCTTGATGCTCGTTCGAGCATTAGCGTACTCGAAACTGCTCGTTGCTCGGACGAATACTTCGCCCGCTCGAGAAAATGGCAGCTCCCGCCGTTTTGCTTTTTGGCGGCCAGAAACAGAGCCAATCACAAGCCAGGAGACTCTGCACTCCACCCAGCATGACGTGGTACCCTTACACGTCGATAGCAGTGGTTGGCTGGCCAGATCAGGTGACCCTGGCTATTAGCTTACTGTTAGGCAGGAGTGATTCTCCAAGAACCCAACAGTCCTTGTTAGGGCTACAATAACGTTATACTTTTTTTTTTTTATTTGCAGCTAGTACCATATTGTGAGGAATTTGCAGGGGGACTTGCTACCGTTGTGTTTAGCTCTTAGTGACACACATATCTACCCAGATGCTGCCACTCTCAGGGCAGCGCAGCGCCGCCTCCAACTGCCCGCTCACCGACTGTTGTGCGACGTGCCCACGAGGTGGAATTCAACACTGACCATGTTATCCAGAGTTTACCAGCAGCGCCGAGCGATTGTAGACTGCCAGATGTCAACTTCCACCAGAACTAGTAGTCAGGTCAGTCAGCTTCCTCAAGTCTACAATGAGGAGTGGACGTGGATGTCTGATATCTGTCAGGTGCTGAGTAACTTTGAGGAGTCAACACAGATGGTCAGTGGATATAATTGAAGATGATGAAAATGTGTTTTAGCATGCAAATATTTTAAATTCAGGAAGTAAAAATAAATTTTCAAATCTTGAAAAAGTAAGTAAAAGGAGGTAAAGGAGGACTCATCTGTACAATTTTGTTGAAGGTTCCTTACCTTTAATTCTGTATATTCATTTTCATCATGTCTGCTCATAAGGTCGGTGTATATAGATTGTGGATGTATTTCTACCTACAAAGTAATTTTAAAAATCCCTTCAAATAAAATAATAGAAGTATTTTTATTAATGCTAGGTTATGGGTAGAGATGAGTGGGCTGGTCAAAATTCAAGTTTGATGGGTTCATCCGAATATTGTGACAAAGTTCGGTTGAGACGGGGACTGAACTTAGACCTGAACATGAACCCAATTGAAGTTAATGGGGACCCAAATTTTAATGCACAAAAATAGCTATAAAATGGGAGTAGTAAAGGGTAGATGCCCTGCCTAATGGGCTAAGGAAAGTACTTAACCGCTTCACGCCAGAGCCACTTTTCACCTTCTTAACACGTAGGAATCTCCAATCTCCAACCGCCAGAGGATGCCAGAAGCTGGACGTAGTACTACGTCACGATGCGGCAATTTGCAGCTGTTAAAGGGCACCTACCACCACAAATCTACCTATAAAGGTAGATCGGGTGGTAGGTGGATCAATGGGACGTGAGGATAGCCCTTTTAAGGGCTAATCCTCGCGTCCTTGCACTTTTTTGGAAAGTTTTATTACCCTAATATGTAAATTTTGTTATGCGGCTAACGGGGCGTGGAGTAGCCGCCTCGTGTAACCTCAGATGCGGCTACTCCACGCCCCAGTAGCAGCATAACAAAACTACATCCCTCAGAAGTAATAAAACTTTCCAAAAAAGTTCGGTGATGGCGAGGAATAGCCTTAAAAGGGCTATCCTCACGTCCCATCGATCCACCTACCACCCGATCTACCTTTATAGGTAGATTTGTGGTGGTAGGTTTCCTTTAAAGGACTTACTCGAGGGGAAAAAAGTCACCCCTCTTCTACTATGCTTTAAATTCTGGGAAGACGAATTGTCAAACTTTCAAATTCAAGTTCCAGGAATAAGGAAAGTCAAAATTTAATTTTCAAATTCCAGGAATACTGATTGTTAAAATTTCAAGTTCAAGTTTTGGAAATACAGATTGTCAAACTCTCAAGTTAAACTTCCATTCTTTATGGACTGGTGGCACAGCGAGCAAATGACATGTGTCTTCTGCATTGTGTAAAAAAAAAATGCTACGCCACAGACACCCTGTGGGGCAGCCTTTGTTTCCTGGGTCCCTGGGCGTGGGAAGTAGCAGTCAAAGACAAAGCTATGGGAGGCCTTGGTCCCCCTTTGCTTGTTCTGCTGGCTGCCCAGGGCTTTCTGACCACCACCTCTTCATCTAAAGTATCATTGCCTGCCAACCATGTCAGGTCTAGGACCTCATCATCACCCCTTTCTTCCTCTCCCACTGAGCCCTCTCCGCTACTAGACAGAAGACACACCTGTGGTTGCTAAGAGGCAGCAAGCTGTTTGATTGGATGCTTAGCAGTCAATCAAGAAACTTGATGTGACATCCCCCAAACATTCACATTCCGGTCTCCAGATCCATGGGTTCCGAACCCGCCAAATTTAATACAGTCCCGGTAGTTCTGGTCTGCTTATTACTAGTGATCACTGTAATCTTTACTGATGAAATGACCACCAGACAGTTTCTTATCTGCTAGCAACAAGACAGGAGTTCAATCAAGTTACATAGAATCTTTATAGAGAGGGAGGGGTAGTAATCGATAAGAGCTTGGTCTCCTCCAGGCAGCTTTGCGATGCCAACAGATTCTCATACAAACCCTCTATTTATGACACTAAAGATTAGAGGGCGCATAATTACCAAAAACAGAGCTACTCCTCATGTATACACCCTGGACTCAAAATTACCAAAAACAGAGCTACTCCTCATGTATACACCCTGGACTGAAGATTGCTGCAAAATGTGTTCTAATATGAAGTGCACTGTAATGTAATACTCTACAGACAGGAGATGTAGGGACTGCAAATGTTTGTAGATAACAAGGGAACCAGTCTCGGAGCTACATACCTCATTGATTGTTGATTCTTGGCAATTTTTTCTAGTAAAACACAAAAAATACCAAAATTAACACTAATATGAGATTTGGGAAGAAAAAAAATTAATAACACTAGAAGGAAACATAAGTTTGGTATCAAAAATTAAATAAAAACTCAACATTTGGAATCATTGCAGTTTTTATGCAGCAGTGTGTGGTGAGTCCCGGGGAGTGGGAGCTGCAGCCTGTGCGTGCCTGTTTCAGTCTCCTCTCCACCACACTCATCCAGCTCCCTCCCCACTTCCTGTTATGTGCATTGAGCAGGCAGGTGAGGGAGGAGGATGGTGTGAAGAAGAGGAAGAACGCATGAGGAGACACAGGTACACACAGGCTGCAGCTGCACCACCAGGACTCACTATCCGCTGCAGGCAGTGAGGCAGGTAATGTGAATTAAACTTATATAAAGTACTGAAATGATGCAGAATGCTGACAACGGCATTTTAAAAATCAGCATAGCGTGGACTATTGGAACCTAGCACCAACTAAAAAGGAAATTCCTGGTTATAAGTCGCTTTAAAGGGGTTTTATCAAGTTAAGACAATGGAGATACATTTTTTTTTTCAGTAACTCAAAAGGGCAACATTCAAATTAACTAAAATATGTGAGTATCCTCCAAGATTCGATTTGTTGGGATTTACAGAATTTTTCAGGAAAAAACAATGTTTCTTGAACTGTCCTGGATCAGATTTTTTTTTAAAATAAAGCAACCAACTATATAATTTTGTTATTTTTTTCATTGTTTTCATTTTGCTTTGTCCATCCCCCAGGAGAGAAGGTAGAGCAGTGAGAAAATGATGACTAACTAATAAAATGTCTTCAAACCCCTTAACAACCTGGCCCTTTTTTGTTTTTTTATTTCCATTTTTCACTTCCCACCTTCAAAAATATATAACTTTTTTTATTTTTACACATAAAGAGCCATGTAATGGCTTGTTTTCTGTGTAACAAATTGCACTTCATAGTGATGGTATTTAATATCCGTTGCCGTGTACTGGGAAGCAGGAAAAAATTCCAAATGCTGTGAAAAAACGCATTTGCGCATTCTTGTGGGCTTTGATTTTATGGCTTTCACTGTGCGCCCCAAATGACACGTCTACTTAATTCTTTGGGTCAGTATGATTACGGGGATACCAAATTTGTACAGGTTTTATAATGTTTTCATACATTTACAAAAATTAAAAATGCTTTTTTTGATTTTGCCATTTCTGGCGTGAATGCCTTTTTTTTATAGTTAGTTGTATGGTGCTGCAGGTGGTGTAATTTTTTTTTGCGACTTTTGATGTTGTTTTCAATGCCATCATTTTTAGGATTGTATGGCCTTTTGATCACTTTTTATTGAACTTTTTATATTTTTCAAAATGGCAAAAAAGGGACATTTTCGAATTTGGCCGCTATCTTTCGTTACGGGGTTAAACACAGTGAAAAACTGTTATTATGTTTTGATAGATCGGGCATTTTCGGAAACGGCGATACCTAATGTGTTTATGATTCACAATTTTAATCGCAAATTCTTGCACTGCACAAAATTCACAAACATACAATGTAAAGCACTTTGCTACTTGTGACTCTTCGGGAGTTATATAAATGATTGTTTGCCCTTGTGGCCTCAAATATATTGGGAGGACCATAAGAAAATGAAAAACTAGGGTCTGTGAACATTTTAGAAACATTTAAAAAGAAAACTGGATCATTCCCTATCCGCCCATTATGCCAAATATCATCAAAGAAATCCCAAAGGTACTTCCTTCATCAGCTTAGAACAAGTGTCCCCACATTGGAGAGGAGAGGACATGAGTCAGAGGGAATCCTTCTGGATTTTTCAATTGAAAACCTTAATTCCACTGGGGCTCAATGCGGATTTCGAAATCAAATGTTTTCTATAAACATAAGAAAAAGTATTATAATATGTCACTTTCTATCACAATATTTAATACATCACTATCACAATATTTAATACATCACCAAGATTCCTAATCATTTCCCCCCTTTTAGCTGCACAAAAAAATAAGGGTTATTAAGGACATTTTTAATAAGATGCGAATCGATATGTGGTAGAAGTACCGTATATACTCGAGTATAAGCCGACCCAAGTATAAGCCGAGGCCCCTAATTTTACCACAAAAACCTGTTAAAACCTATCATAACGTCATCATTATGAATTTTTCCCTTATGGCGTGGAGAGAATCCATGCTATAGAGGAATTTTTTAAAAACTAACTTTGCTAAAATAATTTTGAAAAATGTATAATTGCTTTGTACTAGGCATGTAGTAGCCTTTTTTTATATAAAAATGTTTAATGGGTGCAAAATTTGTGGCAGTCGCGCGATTTTAGTGAAGATTTTTTTGGAATTTCATTTAAGTGTGTGTCATTGTTGTCAGTAATTAATGTATCTATAAATGTCTCTATAGATAGTCAGTAATTAGTGCATGTCGGTAAGCCCCGGAAGAAGCCGTATAGGCGAAACTCTGAACAAGGAGAACCGAACGTGCGATTGTTTTATATGAAGGACATTTTAAACTTTATGTCTTGTGAGTACAGGCAGTCCCCGGGTTACATACAAGATAGGGTCTATAGGTTTGTTCTTAAGTTGAATTTGTATGTAAGTCGGAACTGTATATTTTATCATTGTAATCCCAGACAGAACTTTTTAAAACGTTGGATTCTCTTTAGAACCAGGATTAACAATAAAGCTTCATTATAGACACCTGTGATAACTGTTACAGCTGTTTATTGTAGTCTAGGACTAAAGTACAGTAATTACCAATATCCAGAGGTCCGTTTGTAACTAGGGGTTGTATGTAAGTCAAGTGTTCTTAAAGGGCACCTACCACCACAAATCTACCTATAAAGGTAGATTGGGTGGTAGGTGGATCAATGGGACGTGAGGATAGCCCTTTTAAGGCTAATCCTCACGTCCCTGCACTTTTTTAATAACTTTTATTAGATATTTATTTAAATTTACTTATGCGGCTACTCCACGCCCCAGTAGCCGCATAAGTAGAGTTGGCGTGACCCGGAACTTGACGGAACCAACAGCCGAGGGGCGCAGTTTCCCAGTCGGAAGATCGGACACTTGCATTCGGAACAACTGCAGTCGGTTGAACGCTATCCCAAGAAGATGAACGAGAAATAGGAACTTACCCCTACTTTTGTGCTCGGAGCCATAGCGGGAAAGGTGCTGTTTACTTGGATTGTCTCTTTGATTACCTTGCCATATCCAAAAAGTGAAATTAGAAGACGTAGAAGTGGAGAAAATATTTGTTACAGTTTTTTCTGATTCTTGCAAATTGGCGGAACGGAATATTGTCCAGCCGGTAATGGGCACTAAGGTAATTCAGATATCCATTGCTATCTACTTTTTTAAAATTATTTCTTGTAATGATATTTTTTTCTTCTGTAACAAGAGAAATCAATAAAATCCAAAATACCATTTGGGAGTTGTTTATTTCTGCTGTAAAATTGATGCCCCACTGGTTCTTATTAAGGCATTCTATAAATAGGGTCTACCCGAAAATCAATAACAAAGGAACCTTGGAGCGGAAGGGTGGCGAAGGTACATTATAAATCATTATTTTCATCCCCGTCCCTACGATGCCGGCGAGGGGCTCTCCCCTACTACATGAAGCCAATAGGGGTAAACACATTCAGGCATATGGAGAGATCGGAATCGATTACACGGCAGAAAATTACCAAAGGCTAGACCAGCCAGGAATCACTGAGCACATATTTATATACCCTGCTCACTAACTACACTTTCTTCAAAAATGAAGTCATACTCTCACAAAACAGTCTGACAAACAACTGTCCCAAAGGCGAGTGCCCCACCTGGTTTGAAGAAATAATGATCAGGCAAACACGACCAAAAAAGGCCTTATTCCAAAAATTTATAATAAGATGGTGGAAGATTCGCTGGGACGGAAGAAGCAAAGAAGGCAAGCCGGACTATATAGGCAAGTGGGAAAAAGAGTAGGTATTAATTTTAGTGAGGTTGAGATATCTAGAATACATACAAACTCACATGGATTCTTTAGATGTGTGAAATGAAAGTGAAGGAAAATCCTTAAAATTAATGGACCCGATGTACAGAAAAATCCTAATAGACTAACCAAATGGGCTTACCCCATGACAAAATGTTGGAGGAGTGAGCCCCCACCAAAAAGGGATCACACTTGCACATTTTTTGGTCATGTCCAGAATTCAGAAATTTTGGAAGGATGTGGCTAAAATTCAAACATGATTACGTCAAGGCTTTGGATTCTTCTCCCCAGCTCGTGGGTTCACTTTGGCTTACCCAGCAAAACATGGACTCCTTCAAAGAAAAGTCTTTCCACGAACTGATACAATCAGCAAAACTACTTATCCCCATACATGGTTGAGTAAAACAGCCCCAACAAGTACTGAATGGATCAATAAGGTCGACCAAATGTGCAGACTAGAAGAACTTACGAGTGGCGGATAGGAAACATGACACCTTTACAAACTGTGGTTCCCCCGGTTTGATACAGAGAAAGCACATGCAAACCGTTTCCTAATAATCAGACTATGAAGAACCTAATTGTCAGAACAGTAATATGTGTAATATCTAAGAAAACCATGAGAATTATCACCCAATGTTTTTCCTGATAATGATATCTTAATGCCATCCACTCGAAAAAAAGAATATATACAGCTATAAGTGTCTAATAACTGTAGTCACGCCAGTGGCCGGTAAGTGATGTTTTTCTTTCCTACCCCTCCCTATTCCTTCACCTTATTGTTACCCCGTCTAAGTTATTGAAATATCTTGAGAAAATAGGCTTATTTGTTTTTAAGCTAAATATGAGACTATTCTGTATTTTTCGTACAAAAGAATGATAGGTTTCCTACTGTATTAGTCATTCAGCAGAGTAGATGCCTGCGAGGGCGCGCTCTGTTTACTGAATAACTTGAATCTGCCTTTTCTCAATAAAAAAACGTTAAAATGAAAAAAAAAAAAAAAAGGAATTATAATTGATCCACGGTAATTAACCGGTATTGACCGTTCTTTGGATTATTTCATCTACTAACGGAAACCCAAGATAATCCATCAGAATCAAAAATCCTTTAAGGATCATATAGTACATGTAATATAAATCCGAAATAATCAAATAAAAAGGCTTTATAGATGCACACGATGTTTGAAGGCAAGTAGGAATACGGGGGAGGGAAATCACGAACAGGAGGTGTGTATAGCTTTACTTCATATGACAATTCACAAACATACAATGTAAGCATTTGCTACTGGGACTCTTCGGAGTTATATTAAATGATTGGTTTGCCCTTGTGGGCCTCATAATATGGGGAGGACCATAGAAATGAAAAACAAGGGTCTGATGAACATTTTAGAAACATTTAAAAAGAAAACTGGATCATCCCTATACACCCATTATGCCCAAATATCATACAAAAGAAATCCCAACGGCCTCCTTCATACGATTAGTAGAACAAGTTCCCCACATGGAAGAGGAGAGGACCTAGCGAAAAAAATGCGTCGAGGGAATCCTTCTGGATTTTTCAATTAAAACCTAATTCCAACTGGGGACCTCAATGCGGATTTCGATCAAAGTTTCTATAAACATAAGAAAAAGTACTATAATATGTCAACTTTCTTCACAATATTTAATACTCACCAAGATCCCTATCGTTTCCCCCCTTTTAGCTGCACAAATAAAAGAAGGTTTGATGGAAATTTTTAATAAGATGCGGAATGATATGTGGTAGAAGTAATAAAAAAATTTTTTTCACTTTGCGTAAACACTTTATAAGATTAAGCACTATGACTCTTTATCAAGACTTGTGATATTTTCCTTTCAGATATTACAAACAATCTGTATCATTCAAAACATGTCGGGACACATAACGTATCATTATGAATTTTTCCTTTTATATGGCGTTGGAGAGGAGGAATCTATGCTATAGAGAATTTTTTAAAAACTAACTTGCTAAAATAATTTTGAAAAAATGTATTATATAATGCTTTGTACTAGGGCATGTAGTAGCCTTTGTATATAAAAATGTTTAATGGGTGCAAATTTGTGGCCAGTCGCGCGATGATTAGTGAAGACTTTTTTGGGAATTTTATTTAATGTGTGTCATTGTGTCAGTAATTAATGGATCTATAAATGTTTCTAGAAATAGTCATAATTAGTGCACGTCGGTAGCCCCGGAAGAAGCCGTATAGGCGAAAAAACTCTGAGCAAGGATGGAGAACTGAACGTGCGATTGTTGTTATATGAAGGACTTTTAAACGTTTATGTCTCTGTGTAGTCAGCAGTCCCAGGGTTACATACAAAGCTAGGTCTATAGGTTTGTCTTAATGAATTTGTATGTAAGTCGGAACTGTATATTTATCATTGTATCCCAGATCAGAACTTTTTAAAACGTTGATTCTATTTAGAACCAGGATTAACATAAAAGCTTTCATTTATAGAAACTGTGATAACTGTTACAGCTGTATTGTAGTTAGGACTAAAGTACAATAATTACCAATATCAGAGGTCCGTTTGTAAACTAGGGGTTGTATGTAAGTCGAGTGTTCAAGTAGGGGACCGCTCCTGATATTGCTTAAACAAATCTTTTTAAGTTTAAGAGAGAAAAACCTGTTTCTCTATTGAGTACTGTGTCTTCCCTCTATGGTTAGCGGAGTTGCAAGTGTGACCCGGAACTTGACGGAACCAACAGCGGAGGGGTGCAGTTTCCCAGTCGGAAGAAGATCGGACATTGCATCAGGAACAACTGCAGTCGGTTTGGAACCGCTTATCCCAAGAAGATTGTACAGGGGGGACCCGCGACCCCATCATCGCGGGTCGCGGGCTCACCCGGGCATCTAGCTCCCAGCAGGCGGCACGCCCAGCGCATCTCACCTTCCCGCTCCGAGTCCCGGTCCTCGTCCGTGCGGCGCGGTCCCGGGCCTCTGGCGCGAGCGCGACACTTCTAGGAAATTTAAAGGGCCAGTGCGCCCATTATTGGCGCTGGCCAAATTGTCCAATTCTATTTAAGCTGCTCTTCTGCAGCCTGCCGGATCTTTGTGCATTGAGCCCTAGCGAAAGCTTGTTTTGAGGCCTTGTGCTGTTCTTGAGATCCGTTGTGACCCCTGCTACGTTTCTGACTACGCTCCTGTGCGCCGTGCCCTGACCTGTTGCTACGAACTATGATTACGAACCTGTTGCTGCCCGTCCTGACCTCCTGCTGACCCCGGAATCGAGGAGAGGCCTGCCGATTCTGTAACACGACCTGGATGCCACGCGGACAAGGTCACGCACGGACGAATGCGGTGGTACAAGCCGCGCAAGTCAACCCGCTTTGCGGCGGGCTCTGGTTGAAATACGGTTGCCCACTTAGACTCCGGTCCCAGGTCGTGGCTTGTGCCATCGTCCGCAGTGGTTCAGAGGATCCACAACCTCTAAAGCCTGACAGTAAGATCCGGACATGGATCCCAGCCGAGGTTCGTCTCCTAGCAAGCCTGACCCTCTCGTACTATTGTGATTCACCAATCCGGCAGATGCTGCGCAGCGTGACCAGAGGAGCAGGTCACTGCCATGTTGCCAGCAACTATGGCCAAAACCAACAACCGCCAACAGGTCCCGGAAAGATGCTCAAGCGATTTCTTCAGCTCCGACCCTCTACTGCTGTTGAACCAGGATGCGCGTCCATGCACAGCAAAATATGATGGTGATCCTAAGATGTTTGGCGGCAAAGAAGTTTTTTAACCAGTGGTCCCTGCATATGAACTTTTATGACGACCACCAGTTTTTCGGAACGATCAAAGGTGGCGTTTTAATTCAGCCTACTCTCAGGGAAAGCCCTGGCCTGGGCCCACAACCCTTTGGGGACAGAAGCGACCCGGTTACACGATGATCTCCTCAGCCTTTGGGTCCGAATTTAGGGCCGTGTTGAGGAACAGCTCGGGCCCTCCGCCGTGGAGTCTGCCTTATTGAACTTGGCCGGGGAATTCCTCCGTGGGAGGAGTAAGCCGGTCCAGTTCCGTACTTTGGAGTCAGAAACTTGCCTGGAAAAAATTTTTGGGGAACGCAGCCTTGTCGGCCCGCTTCAAGAAGGGGTCTGCCTCTTATGTGAAGGACGCTCTGGCCGCTCGTGATCTTCCGTCTCTTCTGTGTGGTCTCATCTCTTGGCCACTCGAAGACGTGGATTTAGAGAGCGGCGGAAAAAGAATCTGATTCGAGAAACCTCAAGTCCGTCCTGCAGACGCCTTCCCGCCTGGCCCCGGTTCTTCCAAAGACACTCCAGCCTCAGACTACATCCGCAGAGGAGCCATAGGGAGGGGCAGAGCTAGGTAGACTCTCTCCAGGCAACGATAAGAAGGACGCCGGGTAACCTTTGTCTTTATTGTGCTAGTCCGGAACACTCATCGGGTCCTGTCATATCCGCTCAGCGGGAAACGACAGCACCTAGGGAGTTCTTGGAGAAGCGTCATAGGTTTGGCTGCCAAGTTCTCCACGTATGTTGCTTCCGGTGCTCTCAGGCAGTTGGCGCCAGTCCCCAGATCCAAGTCTCTGCATCCGGACTCACGGGGGAATCGGAAGGGAGGAATTTCGTGGATTGCCGAACTCTGATCTCCTGCATCACATCCCAGGGGTTCGCCTTGAGAAGAGTTGGTCATCTCATCGTAAGTGGCCAGATCCTCTTGACCCGGTCTCTTGTACGCACCAAGCCTCTGACCTTGCAAGTGGCGGTTACACAAGGAGAGACTGTCCTTGTATGTGCTACCCGCTCCACGTCCGCTATCCTGTTGGGTCTTAAGTGGCTGCAGTCCATGTCATGCTCCATTGGATGGACAGGGAGATTCTCATTGGGGTTCCTGAAGTGCCGGTCACCGGCTGTATGGGGATGCTTGCCCTGCCTGTACCTGTATTGGGCCTCTCCGTCTAAGAAGCCTTTGGCGGTTTTTACCGCGTTGCTACCGGACTTTCTCTGACGGCTTCTCTAAAAGCAGGCTGGAGACCTGGCCAACGATCGGACCCTACGATTGATCTATCGAGTTATTTGCCGGGCACTTCTCCTCCCAGAGGCGAGTGTATCCACTATACGTTCCGGAAACCACAAGCCATGTCAGAGTATATCAGGAGAACTTGCACAAAGAGGAGGTTTCATACGGAAGTCCTCCTCTCTGCGGTGCAGGATTCTTATTTGTCTCTAAGAGGGGTAGGACGATCCCTGCGTCCTGGTATTGGATATCGTGGACTTTGAATAAGATCCGGTTTAAAAAACGTACCCTCTTCCACTGATCACTGGAACTGTTTGATCGCCCGCGCGGTTGGTTCGAAGATTTTCTTAAGTTGATCTTCGCGGGGGCCTACAACCTTATTCGTAATCCTGCCAAGGGCGACGAATGGAAGACAGCATTTAAACACACGAGATGGTCACTACGGAATACATATGCTGATCCTTTTGGATGTCGCAATGCTCCCCGCTGTTTCAGGAGTTTGTCAATGGCCATTCTTCAGGGACTTATGTATACGTGTGTGTGTCTACCTGGATGATATTTTGGTGTTCTCCCCAGATCTCAAGACTCATCAATCTCAACGTACAGCAAGCCTAGGCCGCCCTTCGAGCCCATTGTCTGACGCAAGCTCGAGAAATGTATCTTCCATCAAGGAAGTCTACCTTTTCTTGGTTACATCATCTCCGGACAGGGTCTCCAGATGGTCACTACCAAAGCTGTTGCAGTTTCTCAGTGGCCTTGTCAGAGGGTCTTCGGCATTCAGAGATACTGGGCTTCGCAAATATACCGTCAGTTATCCTAATTTTTTTCCTTCTACCCTTGTTGCCCCCATCGTGGCGGCATACCAGGAAGGCGCTAAATCCACGCCTTGGCCTCCAGCGGCGAATGAAGAGGGCCTTTGCAAGGATAAAGTCCGCCTTTGCCTAAAGCTCCGATCCTCTCTGACAGGATACGAGAGAAGCCTTTTATTTGGAGGTGGACGCATCATTCTGTCGGTGCAGGGCTGTGCTTACCCAGAAAGGACCCAGGGGGCGAACCTTACGTGCGGTTTCTTTTCTAAAACTTTTCTCTGCAGAAGAAGAACTACTCAAATGGTGACAAGGAAATTTTTTGGCAATCAACTTGCCTTGGAAAGAATGGCGATATTTTCTTTTGGAGGGTGCTCGCTATCAAGTCTGTGTTTATAAAGGATCTAAGAACGTTCGTACCTCCAGACTGCCAACGTCTTAATCCCCAGACAAGCCCGTTGGTCACTATACTTCTTCCCGCTTCAATGATGATTCACTTCGGACAGCAGAGAAGAATATCAAGGGCAGATGCCCTTTTTCCCGGCCTTCAGGATGTTTGTGGAGAAGAGCGGTTCCTCCAGTATCATCTCTCCGGAAACAGTTGGTTGCAAGACGATCCTGTGGATCTTCGCAGCTTCCCCCTGCAAGAGTAGGTCCGACCTGTATGCGGAAAGAGGCGATTTTTGTGTTTTGGGACATTCTTCCCGCCTGGCTGGGGCACACCCTGGGTGCTGCAAAGCGCTCCGTGGCCATCATCTCCCGCTACTACTGGTGGCCTGACTTGGTCAAAGATGTTCGGGACTTTGTGGGATCCTGACACTCTGTGCTCGAACTAAGCCTTCTCGTCTAAAACAGGCTGGTCCTTGCTCCGTTGCGATTTACCCAGTCGCCCGGGTCTCACTGGCATGGACTTTGTCACGGGATTTCCATCTTTTCGGACAAGACTGTCTTTCATCTGGGGGTGGTAACAGATCGGTTTTCGAAGATGTCTCAGTTCGTTCCTTTCCAGGTCTACCGTCTCTCCAAGTGTGCCAGTCTCTTCTTCAAACATCTATTCCCGGATACATGGGCTCCTCTGAACATTGTCTGATCGAGGAGTTCAATTTGTCTTCGTTTCTGGACGCTCCTTTTTTTCTGGGCCAATTGCAGGTGAAGCTTGGACTTTTCTTCAGCCTACCACCCTCCAGGTCCAATGCACGTGAGAGAGTTGGAGAGAAGTTAACCAGAGTCTGGGCGGCTGCATATGCGTCCATTGTCTCTGCCCGTCAGGACGAACTGGTCCACTTTGTTGCCCTGGGCAGAGGTCTCCTACAACTCTCTGGATTCCTGAGTCTGCTGGTGCTGCCTCCATTTTTGTTTCATGGAAGAATTCCCGCCCCCCACTCCCTCTCTCAGTTCCCTCGGATGTTCCCGCGTGGAAGAATTGGGCAGGACCTCAGCTCCGTTGGAGAAAGAACTCGTCTATCTCTATTCGGGCATCTGCTCGCACTATAAATCCAGGCCGACAAGAAAACGCCAGATCTCCGGCGTCTTCTATCCTGGAGACAAGGTTGGTTATCATTCCAAATTACATCCGGCTGAAGATACCTGGTTTACAAGTTGGTCTAGTTTATTGGGTAATTTCAGGTCCCTGACCAGTATAAACCTGTATCTACAAGGTGCGCCTCTTCCTCCCACCATGCGCATCCGAATCCTTGCAATGTCTCCTGCTTCAAGCCTGTCATCCTGAACCGCTTATCCCGGCAAGTAACTCTCCCTCCCCTGTGGATGACTCCACCGACACCTATGAGGTAAAAAGACAATTCTCGATATGAGACTGTAGGGGGAAGCGGTTCTTCTTAGTCGACTGGACGGGGTTCGGTCAGAAGAAAGGTTTGGGGAGCGGGGACACTATTCTGGACCGTGATCTTCTGCCAGAGATTCTTCAACCCAAGAAGAGAGGGGGAAGAAGGGGGGGGTACTGTACACCGGGTGGACCCGCGACCCCACATCGAGGTGTCGCGGGATCACCCGTGCCTCTCGCTCCCCGAAGGCAGCAGCCCGCGCATCTCACCTCTCCCCGCTCCCGAGTCCCGGGCCTCGCGCTCGTGCGCGGCGGTTCCGTGCCTAGGGCGCCGCTGCGCGACACTTCTAGGAAATTTAAAGGGCCAGTGCGCCATAATGGCGCTGGCCAAATGTCCAAATTCATTTAAGACACGCCTCTTCCTTGCAAGCCCTGCCGGATCTTGTGCCTTTAGCCTAGAGAAGCTGTGTTGATGGCCTTGTGCTGTTCTGAGATTTCCTTTGTTGTGTTGTGACCCATGCTCCGTTTCTGAATACGCTCATGTGCCGGCCGTCTGAATGTTGCTACGGGACTCTGACTACGCAACCTGTGCTGCCCGTCCTGAACCTCCTGCCTGACCCCCGACTACGAGATTGCCTGCCGATTCTGTACACACCCTTGGCTGGCCACTGCCGACAAGGAACGCCTGCGGAACGACATGGTGGTACCACGCCGCGCAAGTCCAACCCGCTTTGCGGCGGGCTCTGGTGAAAACCCGGGTTGACACTTAGACTCCGGTCCCAGGTAGTGGCTTGTGCCATCGTCCGCCAGTGGTTCAGAGGATCCACAAACTCTAAGCCTGACAGGAGTTGTTTTATTTCTGCTGTAAAATTGATGCCCCACTGGTTCTTATTAAGGCATTCTATAAATTGTTCCGTTTCTTTTTTACTGCTTTTTACAATCAAAAAAAGGTCATCTATGTACCTATAATATTGGACTACATGTGTGTGCCAAAAGTTTGTTGTGTAAACCATGAGGGACTCGAAGTGGCCCATGAATATATTGGCATAACTGGGTGCCTCTCGAGTCCCCATGGCTGTACCGAGGATTTCATGATATTTTTTATCCTGGAAATCAAATTAATTGTGTGTGAGAACAAATTCTAGACCTTTTATTAGGAACTCGATTTGTGTATATGGCAGATCTGTATTGGTAGTCATAAACCATTCTACAGCCCTTAATCCTAATGTGTGAGAGATGTTTGAGTAAAGTGAGGTGACATCCATTGTCACAAAGAGATATCCCTTCTTCCACTCCACAGTGTTCAGTTTTTCAATCAACCAGTTATGCATTATGCAATTCAGCATTTTTCAAATCTTTTGAAAATTAAAGAATTTAAAACTATAAAACGTCTCACATCCATAAAAATAGGAAATGTAAAATAAATTATGAAAATATAAAGAAAACAAATGGCAAAATGTTTCTACAAAAAAAAATGTCTATAAATTAGAACATTGGAAACTTTGAAAATTGAAAGTTTTTTTAAAAATGTTTCCTTAATTATTGAATTTTTACCCCCCAAAGAGTAACTGATCAGTGAAATGATACTATTAACATAAACTACAATCTATCACAAGAAAATCATTTTAAAATCATAGGGATATGTTAAATGTCCTTATTTTTTTCATATTTTTGTGTTTACGGTTGGTGGGGGTCCCTGCGCGCAAAATCTGCTGAAGGTCCCCACAGAATGTAGCCCAGACAGGGTACACATTTAGCATCCATGAAATATGCAGGTTCCCCCTTTAGGTCTCATGCACAAAAACTTAAGGGGGACCATAATCTGGGAATACAATTTGTGACTGGATCATGGTCCCCATTGATGTGTACAACGCCCCAGTAATGTATATTAATCCCTTAGCGCTGCGTCCGATATATCGGACACTGAATGCAGTGACTTAGCGCTCAGCGTCCGATATATCGGACGCAGAGCTGATGCTGGTTCAGCTCAAGATCTGAGCCGAACCGGCATCGGGACACATGGGGTGGCGGCTGTAACTAATAGCCGACACCCCACTGTAATACCCGCGGTCAGAGTGGGCTCTGATCGCGGGAGCATTAGCATAGGCTGACACTGCTAATACCCATACATCAGTATTGCAGGATATTATCATGAATAAGCAATCAGATGATCGCTTGTTCATGTCCCATGGTGGAAACAGTAAAAATTAAAAAAAAATCTCATTCAATAAAAAATAAAGTAATAAATCACTAAAAATGCCGATAACAATGCCCCATAACATATAAAGAGATATATAACACACAAAAAAGTCTAAATCATAACACAAACCCCACATATATATTATCACCGCATCCATAACAGCCCGTAGAATAAAAGTAAATCATTATTGAGCCCGCACGATGAACGCCGTAAAAAAACTGTTAAAAAAATGCAAAAATTATGATTTTTACCTATTGAATCCATCAAAAAATGCAATAAAAAGTTGTCAAAAAAACATATACACTCCAGAATGATACAAAACGGTGCAAAGTACAACATGTCCTGCAAAAAAAAAGCCATCAACCAGCTCCATAAAAATGTTATGCCGCTTGGAATACGGCAATGCAAAAATTATAGATTTTTCCCCACATTAGGGTTTTATTTGGCAAATTTAGTAAAACGTAAGAAAAAATATTCAAGTCTGGTATCCCCGTAATCAAATCTACCCATAGAATAAAGATAACATGATTATTAGGCTAAACAGTAAACACGGAAAAAAAAAAAAAGTAAAAAATCCAGTACAGAATTGATGCTTTTCTACTCCTGTTCTCAAAAAATGGTAACACTGAAAAAAGCATCTCATCCCGCAGAAAAAAATCCCATCTAATGGCCACAATAACGAAAAAGCTTAAATTTTATAGTCTGCAAAAGGGGAAACTAGCATATAGTTTAAAATGGGAATTTTACTTAAAAACATGGACAGAAATGTTGCAGTGCAGAACATCTGGCTAAGTTTCCCCTGAAGGCTTCTTTCACATCATTGTTCCTCAGACTGTAGATCAAAGGGTTTAACATGGGTGTAACAACTTGGTAAACAAGTGCAAAATATTTTTGATAAGACGAGAAACTTCCTGCCTGTCCCATGTACATGATCATACTGGTCCCAAAAAACAAAAATACCACAGTGAGGTGGGAGGCGCAGGTGGAGAAGGCTTTAGCTCTACTCTGTGAAAAACGGATTTTTAGCATAGAAATAATGATACAAATATAAGATCCAGAATCGCTTTGATAAGTAACAGTGTTCAAACGTTATAACCATATAAATCATGACTCAGGTGCCCCCTGCACAATATACACGCAACTGCACATAGTACACACTCCACTGTTCTTAGTACATGTGCCCCGGTGACTCTTTAGATGTCATCACAAACGGGATCTTACAGGCACTGCCTGTGAACTGCCCTGGGGTCCTGAACGGACCCTGAAAATGGGGGGAATGGGGGGCGATCTTGGGGTAGAGACCCCCAGAAACCAAATTTAAATACTTGCTGTTAATTGTTTACAGGTTAAATGTTTGGAACAACTGACACCCCGTGTATACTTATACCGCTCCCAGTTCTGACTACGAGCTGAATCATCATCAGCTCAGCAGTGGATATATCGATCGCTGAGCATGAATTACTACAGCTCAGTGACGGAAATATCTGCCGCTGTGCTGCAAGAGGTTAAAGTTTGGGATCCTTGGACACATCACTCAGCTTATATTAGGATCTAGGTAGAGCATCTATCAAGACATCAAATACATTTCCTCAGTTTTGACCTTCTCTGTACCATCTGAACGTGCTTTGCTACCTATGTTTCCTTGTTCTTCCCTCATTACTATTTCATTATTTTGGGATTGATTTTGGTCTGGAATTCAACTTATCTGAACATGGCTAATAAAGTTTTGTTACAACCATATAATCAGTTATTAGATAAATGTTGCTGATAGTAGTGACCAATTGGCTGTAGGCACAAGACTATGTGGTCGGCTGCTGCTGGATACATAACTGTGACTTCACATACAATTTTCAATAACAGTAAAAAAATACTGTAGAAACAAATAAAATAACAATCATCTTCACCACGAACAAAACTGAAGATCTTATCACCAATGCCAGAATCTTTGGGGCACATTTACTTACCCGTCCCTGCGCGATCCCCGAGGTGTGTTGTCCGACGATCCTGTCCGACGATCGATTCACGCCCGAGATCCTGCATGTGTCGCTTCCCCGCTCAGGTCTGCCGGATTTCACCTTCTTCTTCCCGGTGCATGTAAGTGCTTGGTATTGCAACACAATTCAAATGTTAAATCCTGTGCATGTTGCAGTACTAAACATCTAGCTAAGTTTTTCCTGAAGGCTTCTTTCACATCATTGTTCCTCAGACTGTAGATCAAAGGGTTTAACACCGGTGTAACAACTTGGTAAACAAGTGCAAAATATTTTTGATAAGACGAGAAACTTCCTGCCTGTCCCATGTACATGATCATACTGGTCCCAAAAAACAGAAACACCACAGTGAGGTGGGAGGCGCAGGTGGAGAAGGCTTTAGCTGTACCCTGTGAAAAACGGATTTTTAGCATAGAAATAATGATACAAATATAAGATCCAAATATAAACACAGGGGGTGACACCAATGTGAAAAACGCTACGACAGCTATACTTATTTTATAGAAGGAGAGGTCAACACACGCCACCTCCAGGAGCACTAAAACCTCACAAAAAAAATGATTGATTCATTACGTCTTTAGGACGTCAGCTCTGTCTCCCCCCCTCAACACAGAGATGCTTCTTGTGCTTCAAGGCCACTATCACCAGGACACACATAAGACAATGATAAGACAACGCCCAGCGGCCGCACAGCTGAACAGAGAGCTCCATGATACCTTTCCCAACTCCAGAAGCGGTACCAGAGACATTGCCAACACTTTTTCTTAGTAATTTTTCTTTGCAATTATCAGAATTCAAATAAGTTTTAAAAAAAAAAATAAATCAAATAAAATTAAACCAAACAGAGTTTGCACACTCAAGACCCAAAGACCAAACGTTTGAAAAGTAGTGAAAATATTACGCCTGCCGGCGTTTATTTCAAACCGTCGCCAGGAAGCCTTAAGGGTGAAGCTGCTGCTATCCTAACAACCCGCCTACAGTGTAGAGTTATAGGCCAATTAACTTCCAGGGCTGAAAAAGAATATACTGTCTTAAGATGCGCCGCCACTGAAAAAAAAATGGTTAGGGAGTGGTCATATTCTTCTAACCCCCAGATATCGGGGGGTGGAGTCTAAGAGGGTGATGTCTGCATTCCAAAAGATTTTTTTTTTTTTTTTTTTTTTTTAATGGGCACTCTCTAGGATTCCTGTCCTATGTCTGGTCAGTCCGTAGGACTGGTCTAAGTCTCCAGTAATAACCACATCTCCACTTCCTTTGTCATTAACTCTTACACATTCAAAACAACCTTCTGCCTGGGTGTGCCAACTTTTTGGTCTTGAGGCCAGCCACCATTTCATCAAGTGCTGTCTCCGGTTTACAAATTTGCACCAATCAGGGGATCATAGACATACACAAAAACTTCAATACCTCATAACTTCCTTTTACCCACTCTTTTACCTCTTCCTGTGTGACACTATGTCAGTAGCCTTTTTAGGTCTGCAGTGTTCCAGCTACAGTCTTACTTTTCTCACACCCTTTGTGAACTGTGGAAGAATGGTTTTGTTTCAAGGGCTATAGATTATCCTCCGTACACAGCTCCAGGACTACCCCGCAGACACTATCAGTACAAGTGACAAAATTAGACGACCTCTCAACAATATTTCAGAATTCAAGGAGATTACGTCAACTCTGTAAAAATCCCGTCAGTGTCCTTACTGCCTCTGTCCTCGCATCACGGGGGCCGCTCAATCCCGAAGGAACGATAGGTAAAATTGGGCCAGAATTTGTCTCTGCAAACTTCAGATTCTATCAGCGTTACAGAACAAAAATCTCAAAACCATCACAAACTTTATGTGAAACTACATCAAAAGTTCACAGGAGGGCACTGCAGACCTTTTTCTAACATACATAGGTACCGTCCGTCTCTGTCAGTCGGTCACCTACAAGGGATCCTGTTTTTTTTTTAAAATTTTCACAGAAGTGAACATACTGTTATATATGGACATATAGGCAAAGTGCATAATATCAACCAAGGAGAGACCTTACACAGTCCCTTTCATGCCAGTGAACAGGAAACTACAGTCAAGGTAGACAGAAATAGATGACTTACCCCGACGAGCGCTCATTGTCAGTTCTGTGTCATGGCCGCTGGACTCTTGAGGGAGGTCACCTCGAATGCTAGATGCCCATAAAGTTGCCCAAGCAGGAGACGCCATTTTTATAGATATATCTGGTGTGGCCAAACCCTAATCATTGAAGGTGACTTTCAAATTAAATGAGTCTGTGTCCAGGCGCTGGAATTGACTAACTGAATGGAAAGACAAGACCTTTCCTTGCAGGAAGTAGGCAAACAAGACTGATAAAAATTATGAGGGTACAGACAATTATAGAAAATCCATAAGCGGTATTTACATAAGGCGTGTTTGTGAATTGGAATTAGGAAAGCGCCACTATAATGGTGTTCTCACCCAGAAATGTAATACTAGTTGGATCACTTCACACAAAGAGTCATCAATATATGGTCTACATGCCAAATACTGAAACTTCAAGGTGTTCACCTAGATACCTTACCACTAGGTGGTGCTAGCGAACACTAAGCCTTTGTGTGCTGTGAGTGACCAAAACCCCAAACTGTAGTTATCACTAACACAACGTTATATGAAATGAATGCTGTGAGTCTTTAAAATGTCCGACAGTAGTGAGATGGCGTCTGAGTCCAGTGTAATATCGTAACCAATTACCTATCCTATTCACACCTTTTAAGACACGTTTGTGTCTACTTTTCGGACGAGCACTACCGACGCTTCTATCTTGAGACAAAAACCAATGACAAATTGCCCCGTCAAGGAAGTGGGATAGTGTACATGATGATTATGTGCTGAGCATTCAAGGTGAGCATGGTGTCTAATATATGTTTCATGTGATGAAACCTTATCCACTTTAGGCCACCCAGCCTCACGTCCTGCCATTTGTCTATCTTGTTCTAGATGGGGTTCATGCCACTAGGATTCTACATAGCAGCAGCTAAGTTGTACCACTAATGTTTTATATTTATGAGACTTTCAGTAACGGTAGTTTCAAAAAGATCCACTTCTTTGTATGTATTTTCTGCCTAAGAATAGAAGTGATCACGGGTCATCAACCGTATGACCACGTTCTTTGGATTATTCATCTTTACTAACGGAAACCCAAAGAATATCCATCAGAAATCAAAAAGCCTTAAGGATCATATAGTACATTAGTAATATATCAAATAATACCCCATGGACACAGCACATAAAGGCTTTTATAGATTGCCACACGATGTAAGGCACGGAGAAATACGGGGGAAGGGAATCACGAAACAGGAGGGTGTTTATAGCTTTACTGTATCTGACAATCACAAACATACAATGTAAGCACTTTGCCTAATTGTGGACTCTTCGGGAGTATATAAATGATTGTTTTGCCCTTGTGGCCTCAAATATATTGGGAGTGACCATAAGAATGAAAAAAACTAGGGTCTGGAAATTTAGAATACATTTAAAAAAGAAAGGACGGGATTTCATATTGGGTCTTTATCCGCCCATTATGCAAATATCATCACAAGAAACCAAAGGTAATTCCTGCATTTCAGCTTAGAAAAGTGTCCCCACATGGAGGGAGAGACCTAGCGAAAAAATGATGTCAGAGGGAATCCTTATGGATTTTCAATTGAAAAACATTAATTCCATGGGGGCTCAATGCGGATGTCGGAATCCAAATGTTTTATAAACATAAGGAAAAAGTATTATAAATATGTCACTTTCTATCACAAGATTTACTTACATCACCAAGCTTCCTAATCATTTCCCCCCTTTAGCTGCGCATAAATAAAATAAGGGTTATTAAGGACATTTTTAATAAGATGCGAATCGATTATGTGTAGAAGTAGTACAGTATATACTCGAGTATAAAGCCGACACAAGTATAAGCCGAGGCCCCTAATTTTACACAAAAACCCATGTTAAAACCTATCTATTTTTACTCAGTATAAGCGAGTTTGGGTTGTCAGACACATTTTTGATGCTGAAAAACTAGGCTTATACTCGAGTATATAAGGTAATTTAAAAACTTTTCACTTTGCTCTAACACTTTATTAAGATTTCGCCACACTATAGCACGTTATCAAGACTTGTGAATTTCCTTTCAGATATTACAAACATCTGTAATCATTCAAAACATGTCGGGATCACATAACGTCATCATTATGAATTTTCCCTTATGGCGTGGAGCAGAATCCATGCTTTAGAGAGGAATTTTTACAAAAACTAACTTTGCTAAAATAATTTTGAAAGTATAATGCTTTTGTAATAGGCAGTAGTACCTTTTTTTATAAAAAAGTTTAATGGGTGCAACCTTGTGGCAGTCGCGCGATTCGTGAAGATTTTTGGAATTTCATTTAAGTGTGTTGTCATTGTTGTCAGTCAATTAATTTGGATCTATAAATGTCTCTATGATAGTCAGAATTAGTGCATGTCGGTAAGCCCCTGAAGAAGCGATAGGCGAAACTCTGAATCAAGGAGAACGAACGTGCGATTGTTTTATATGAAGGACATTTTTAAATTTATGTCTTGTGAGAAGGCAGTCCCCGGGTTACATACAAGATAGGGTTATAGGTTGTTATTAAGTTAATTGTAGGTAAGTCGGAACTGTTATCTTTCTCATTGTAATCCCCCAGACAGAACTTTTTAAAACGTTGATTCTCTTTAGAACCCAGGATAAACAATAAAGCTTCATTATAGAACTGATAACTGTTACAGATGGTTTTGTAGTCTAGACTAAAGTCAGTAATTACCAAATCCAGAGGGCCGTTTGTAAATAGGGGTTGTTAGGTAAGGTCAAGGGTTCTTAAAGGGCACCTACCACCACAATTACTATAAAGGTAGATTGGGTGGTAGGTGGATCAATGGGACGCTGAGGATAGGCCCTTTTAAGGATAATCCTCACGTCCCTGCACTTTTTAATAACTTTATTGATATTTATTTAAAGTTACTTAGGCGGCTACATGGGGCGTGAGTAGCCGCATATGAGATTACTCGAGCGGCTATCCCACGCCACGGTAGCCACTTACCCCATCCTACTCACGCAATCTTTGGCGCGCAGCTCAGCGTAGCTGCGCGCCATCGTCCGGGCAATCCTGCAGTTCTGCCGTGTGCGGTTCACTACTCCGAAACAGGCGCGGGGGGGGGGGGGGGGGGGGTCCTGTCTCTGGTGCGCATGCGCAGACGCAGGATCGCCCGGGAGGGCGCAGCAGCTACGCGAGCTGAGCGCCAGAGATGGGTTCAGTAGTAGAAGGGGCTAAGTAAAAGTGGCACCGGGGGTGAGTACGCTCGCCTCGGGTGTAATAATTCATTGATGCGAGCTATCCACGCCCCCCCAGTAGCCGCATGCATAGTAAATTGAAAAATATCTACAAAAGTTATATAAATAAGTTGCATAGGGACGTGATGGATTAGCCTTTAAGGGCTAGATCCTCACGTTCCCATTGATCCACACTACCACCCAACTCACCTTATAGGTAAGGATTTGTGGTGTGTGTAGGTTCCCTTTACGTAGGGATCGGGGACGCCGCTGATATGTATTGATTTAAACAACATCTTTTTAAGGGTTTAAAAAAAAACCTGTTTCTCTATGCGTTTGCGTTGCCTCCTATGGTAGCAGGGAGTTTGGCGTGACCCGAATTGACGAGAACCACAAGCCACCGAGGGGCGCAGTTCCCAGTCGGAAGATCGGACCACTGCAATTCGGACAACAACTGCAGTCGGATTTGTTGAACGCTATCCCAAGAAGATGAACGAGAAAATAGGAACTTACCCCTACTTTATGTGCTCGGCAGCCAAGACGGGGAAAGGTGCTGTTTGCTGTTTACTTGGAATTGTCTACTTTTTATTACTTGCTCAACTAATTCAAAGAAGTAGAGAAGTAATAGAAGAACTATGAAGAAGGATGAGAGAAAAATATGTGTGTTACAGTTTTTTTTTTGATCTTGCCAAATTGGCGGAGGAAATTGTCCAGCCGGTGGTGGTTAAGGTATGGGCATAGTAATTCAGATTCCATTGCTATCTACTTTTTTAAAAATTATTTATTGCTAATGATATTTTTTCTTCTGTAACAAGAGAGAAATCAATATAAATCGATCAAAATACCATTTGGGAGTTGTTTATTCTGCTGAAAATTGATGCCCCCATGGTCTTATTAAGGCATTCTATAAATTGTTCCGTTTCTTTTTTACTGCTTTTTTACAATCAAAAAAGGTCATCTAGTACCTAAATATTGGACTACATGTGTGTGCCAAAAGTTGTTGTGTAAACCATAAGGGACTCGAAGTGGGCCATGAATATATTGCATAAACTGGGTGCCTCTCGAGTCCCCATGGTGTGCTACCGAGGATTCATGATATTTTTTATCCTGGAAATCAAATTAATGTGTTGAGAACAAATTCTAGACCTTTTATAGGAACTCGATTTGTGTATATGGCAGATCTGTATTGGTAGTTCATAAACCATTCTACAGCCATAATCTAATGTGGGGGGAGAGATGTTTGAGAAAGTGAGGTGACATCCATTGTCACAAGAGATATCCTCTTCCCACTCCACAGTGTCAGTTTTTCAATCAACCAGTTAGCATTATGCAATTTAGCATTTTTCAAATCTTTGAAAATTAAAGAATTTAAAACTATAAAACGTCTCACATCCTAAAAAGGAAATGTTAAAATAAATTATGAAAATATAAAGAAACAAATGGCAAAATGTTTCTACAAAAAAAAAAAGTCTATTAAATTAGAACATTGGAAACTTTGAAATTGAAAGTGTTTTTTAAAAATGTTCCTTATAATTATGAATTTTTACCCCCAAGAGTAACTGATCAGTGATGAATGATACTATAACATAATACAATCTATCACAACGAAATCATTTTAAAATCATAGATGATGTTAAATGTCCTTATTTTTTTCATATTTTTGTGTTTACGGGTGGTGGGGGTCCCTGCGCGCAAAATCTGCTGAAGGGCCCACAGATGTAGCCCAGACAGGGTACACATTTAGCATCCATTGAATATGCAGGTTCCCTTTGGTCTCATGCACAAAAACTTAAGGGGGACCATAATCTGGGGAATACAATTTGTGGACTGGATCATGGTCCCCATTGATTGTGTACAACGCCCCAGTAATGTATATTAATCCCTTAGCGCTGCGTCCGATATATCGGACACTGAATGCAGGTGACTTAGCGCTCAGCGTCCGATATATCGGACGCAGAGCTGATGCTGGTTCAGCTCAAGATCTGAAGCCGAACCGGCATCGGGACACATGGGGTGGCGGCTGTAAACTAATAGCCGACACCCCACTGTAATACCCGCGGTCAGAGTGGGCTCTGATTCGCGGGGAAGCATTAGCTAGGCTGACACTGCTAAAACCCATACATCAGTATTGCAGGATATTATCATGAAAAGCAATCAGAGATCGCTTGTTCATGTCCTCCCTGGTGGAGAAACAGTTTAAAAATTAAAAAAAAACTCTCATTCAATAAAAATAATAAAGTAATAAATCACTAAAAATGCCGGATAACAATGCCCATAACATATAAAGAGATATATAACAACAAAAAAATCTAAATCATAACACAAAACCACACATATATATTATCACCGCATCCATAACAGCCCGTTAGAATAAAGTAATCATTATATGAGCCCGCACGATGAACGCCGTAAAAAAACTGTTAAAAAAATGCAAAAAATTATGATTTTACCTATTGAATCTCAAAAAAATGCAATAAAAAGTTTGTCAAAAAAACATATACATCCAGAATGATACAAACGGTTGCAAAGTACAACATGTCCTGACAAAAAAAAAGCCATCAACCAGCTCCATAAAATGTTATGCCGCTTGGAATACGGCAATGCAAAAATTATAGATTTTTCCCCACATTAGGGTTTATTTGGCCAAATTTAGTAAAACGTAAGAAAAAATATTCAAGTCTGGTATCCCGTAATCAAATCTACCCATAGAATAAAGATAACATGATTATAGGCTAAACAGTAAACACGGAAAAAAAAAAAAAGTAAAAAATCCAGTACAGAATTGATGCTTTTCTACTCCTGTTCTCAAAAAATGGTAACACTGAAAAAAGCATCTCACCGCGCAGAAAAAACTCCATCTAATGGCACAATAACGAAAAAGCTTAAATTTTATAGGCGCAAAAGGGGAAACTAGAATATAGTTTAAAATGGGAATTTTATCTTAAAAACATGGACAGAAAGTGTGTTGCAGTGCAGAACATCTGGCTAAGTTTCCCCTGAAGGCTTCTTTCACATCATTGTTCCTCAGACTGTAGATCAAAGGGTTTAACATGGGTTTGTAACAACTTGGTAAAAAGTGCAAAATATTTTGATAAGACGAGAAACTTCCTGCTGTCCCATGTACATGATCTATGGTCCCAAAAAAACAAAAAATACCACAGTGAGGTGGGAGGCGCAGGTGGAGAAGGTTTAGCTCTACTCTGTGAAAAACGGATTTTAGCATAGAAATAATGATACAAATATTAGATCCAGTTATAAACACAGTGGGGTGACAACAATGTGAAAAAATGATACGACAGCTATACTTATTTTATAGAAGGAGAGGTCAACACACGCCACCTCCAGGAGCACTAAAACCTCACAAAAAAAATGATTGAGCTTATTTTCTGCGCAGAATACAAGAGGCCGTGAGCTGCTGGCAGATAAGATGAAAATTATACTTCCCACCCATATAGTGACCATGATGTATCTACATACCCTCCAACTCATAATAACGGTGTAACGTAGGGGGGAGCATATGGCGATGTACCGGTCATAGGCCATCACCGCCAACAAGAAACACTCAATCCCTCCCAGAATGAGGCCAATGTTCATCTGTGTGATACACATGGTCATGGAAATTCTCCTTTTCTTTGATAAAACATCTACAAGTAATTTAGGGACAGTGAGAGATGAGAAACATAGATCGAGAAAAGACAAATTACAGAGGAAATAGTACATAGGAGTGTGTAACTGAGGACTGACGATGACGGTGCAGACAAGGAACCCGTTACAAAAAATGGTCAAAATATAAATGAGAAAAAACAAAATAAAAAGGAAAATACAAATCTGAAAATTGTGAGAAAAACCAATCAGGATAAATTCTGTGATCATCGTCTGATTTCCAAGTTCCATACTGAAGGTCCACACACAGTGTTATGGGCTCATATCATTGTCACTGAAATGGGGATAGAAGCGTTTAAATTCAAAGTTCAATGTTTGGAGAAATATATTTAATTGCTTCTAAATCTAAACTGCCTCCAAAAATATGCAAAAAAATGCAATAGCAATAATAATGAGCATGTGCTTAGATATGATTAGAAAAAAATCTCTAATAAAAATAACTAATGGTTCAAGACTGAAAAAGACCAAAAATGAAAAAAGTTCTGTACAGATATCAGACACCTTGATGATGGTCTAACACCCTTATCATAAATACATGGAAGAGACACTTGTGTAATGAGATGTTTTTGATGTTTTTGGTGTAAAAAACACATTTCATAGTAAAAGATTTACAGTAATATGATTCATAGTAATAAGCGTTATTAAATTATTATTATTGAACTGTAATTTATTTTAGTAAATAGAATTACATTTCGTAGAATTTCTCTCGGCCAAACAAAATATTAGATCAGTCAATTTTTGGTTTTAATAAAAAAAAAAAACCATAAAAGTATGGCCACCAGGAACGCCATTTCTTCTTATAGATTTATATCTGGGGCTCAACCCCTAAGCTTGTAAGGTGACTTTCAATTAAATGAGTCCTTGCCAGCGCTGGAATTGACTAACTTGAATGACCGACAAGACCTGTCCTTGCCAGGAAGTTAGCAACAAGACTGATAATTTATTAGGTACCGACATTTATAAAAATCATAAGGTCTTTACATAAGGCTGTAATTAGAAGCCGCCACTATAATTGGGTGTTCTCACCCAGGAAATGTATACTATTTGAAACTTCACCAAAGGAGTTCTACTAATACTATTGGCTCCATCAATACGGAAACTTTTCCCCAGTGGTTCACCTAGATACCTTCCACGTAGGTGGGTGCTACGACACTAAAAGCCTTTGTGTGCTGAGTGACCAAAACCCAAAATTAGTTATCACACATACCACAAAGTTATATAAATGAATGTCGCCTTTAAAAGTGGTCCGACAGGTAGTAAGATGGGGCGTCTGAGTCCAGTGTAAATCTATTAATCACTTACCTATCCTCTATCTCTCACCAAACCTTTGTAAGACAGTTGTGTCTACTTTTCGGGACGGAGCACCACCCGACGCTTCTTATCGTAGACAAACCAATGAACAAATTGTAACACCTTCAAGGAAGTTGGATATGTGTACTTGTAGACTTATGACTGCTGAGCATTCAAGGTACCGGGTGATCAATATATGTTTCATGTGAAACTCTTATCCATTAGGCCACCCAGCTTCACGTCCCTGCATTTGTCATAAGTTCTTTTCTCAGATGGGGTTCATGCACTAAGATTACTACTAGCAAGCAGCTAATTTGTAACCACTTAAGGTATGTTATTATTTATGAGGACTTCTCAGTAAAAGTTAAGTTTCAACAAAGATCACTTCTTTGTAGTATTTTGTCTTTCTGCCTCTAGAATATAAGTGAATCAGGGTCATCACACCGTTATTGACCACGTTATTGGATTAGTCATCACTAAGGAACCCAAGAAGTATCCATCAGAAATCAAAAGAAGCCTTTAAAGGTCATATAGTACATAGTAATATAAATCCAAAGAATCACCCACTGACACAGACACAGTAAGGTCTTTTGTGAACGATTTGAAAGCAGTCAAGAGTAGGAACATAATGCGGGAATCACGAACAGGAGGTGTTATAGGCTTTCGGTTATCTGACCAATTCACAAACATACAATGTATAGGCACTTTTGCTACTTGTGACTCTCGGGGAGTGATATAAATGATTGTTTGCCCTTTGTGCCTCAATAAATTGGGGGACCAAAGGAAATGAAAAACTAGGGTCCTGGAACATTTTTAAAACATTAAAAAGAAAATGGATCATTCCCTACCGCCACATTATGTCCAACTATCATACAAGAAATCCCAAGGTAATCTTCATCAGAGCCTAGAACAAGTTTTGTCCCCACATTGGAGAGGAGAGGACCCTAGCGAAAAAAATGAGTCAGAGGGAATGCCTTGTCTGGATTTTTCAATTGCAACCTTAATTCCCACTGGGGGCTGCATGACGAGCGGATTCGGAATCAAATGTTTCTATAAACATGAAAAAAAGTATTAATATGTCACTTTCTATCACAGATATTTTAATACATCACCAAGATCCTAATCATTCCTCCCCACTTTTAGCATGCATAAATTAAAATAAGGGTTATTAAGGACTTTTTAATAAGATGCGAATCGATATTGGTAGGAGATAACGCGAATCTACTCTGAGTATAAGCGACCCAGTATAAGCCCGGGCCCCTAATTTATACGCCACAAAAACCTGTTAAAACCTATATTTGTTTTACTAGAGTTATACAGCCGTAGTTTGGGGTTTTCGAGCACATTTTTTGTGTGAAAAACTAGGCTATACTCGAGTATATACAGGTAATTAAAAACATTGTTTTCACTTGCTCTAAACACTTTCTACAGATTCGCACCTATAGGAGGCGAAGGCTTGTGAAAATGTAGAGCCGAGAGAGGGCCTAGGATGAGAGATCTTTTCCTCCTGTGTTTCTTTTTCGACTGCAATATAACAGCGTCTATTCCACAACATGTAGCGGATCAGCACTAACGCATGCAGATGGAATGTTCCCTGGATGGCGGGAGAGAATCCATGGCTATAGAGGCAAGTTTTTAAAAACAACTGGTAAAATATGGTTGAAAAATGTTAATTGCTTTGTAATAGGCATGAGTAGCCTTTTTTTGATAAAAATGTTGAATTGGGGTGAGAATTTGTGGCATGCCCGCGCTTTTAGTGAAGATTTTTTTGGAATTTCATTTAAGTGTTGTCATGTGTTGTCCAGTACTATAATGTTCTATACATGTCTCGATAGATAGTCAGTAATTAGTGCATGTCGGTAAGCGCACCCGGAAGGAGAATAAGCCGTATAGGCGTAAACTCTGAACAGGAGAACCGAACGTGCGATTTTTTTATAGAAGGACTTTTAAACTTTATGTCTTGTGAGTTAAAGGCAGTTCCCCGGGTTACATACAAGATAGGGTTCTATATTTGTGTCTTTAAGTTGAATTTGTATGTAAGTCGGAACTGTATTTTATCATTGTAATCCAGACGAACTTTTTAAAAAAACGTGGGATTTCTTTAGAACCTAGGATATACACATTAAAGCTTCATTATATAGACACCTTGTGATAAGTTACAAGCTGTTTATTAGCTAGGGACTAATACAGTAATTACCAATATCCAGAGGTCCGTTTGTAACTAGGGGTTGATGTAAGTCAAGTGTTTCTAAGGGCACCTACCACACAAATCTACCTATAAGGAGATGGGGGAGTGGATCAATGGACGTGGGATAACTTGTTAGAGGTAACCTCACGTCCCTGCACTTTTGTTAATAACTTTATTAGAATTTATTTAATTCTACTTATGCGCGCTGACTGGGGCGTGAGTAGCCGCATGAGATTTACTCGAGGCGGGCTTACTCCCGCCCCGGTAGCCACTTTACCCCTCCTACTCACGCATCTTTGGCGCAGCAGCCTACGCGTAGCTGCGCGCCCGCTTCTCGGCAATCTTGCGCCTCTCGCTGTGCGGTCATACTCCGAAACAGGGCGCGGGCCGGCCTCTTCTGCGCATGCGGCAGATCGGCAGGAGTCGCGCCGACGAGGGCGCGCAGCTACGCGGAGCTGCGCGCGAGATGGTGAGTTAGGGGGCTAAAGTGGCTTACCGGGCGTGGAGTAGCCGCGCGCTTATGTGATCTCATCATGCGGCTATCCACCGCCCCATAGCCGCATAAGAAAATTTGAATAAATTCTAATACAAGTTTTAAATAATGCAGGGACGTGAGGATAGCCCTTAAACGAGGCTATCCTCACGTACCATTGATCCACCTACCACCCGAATCCTACCTTTATAGGTAGATTTGTGGTGTTAGGTTTCCTTTAAGTAGGGGCCCGAGTATATTGATAAACACAATCTTTTAAGTTTAAGAAAACCTGTTTTCTCTATTGACGTCCTCTGTGTCTTCCTCTATGGTAGCGGAGTTGGCGTGAACCCGGAACTTGACGGGAACCAACAGCCGAGGGGCGCAGTTCCCCAGTCTGAAGACGGACAATTTGCATTCGGAACAACTAGCAGTCGGTTGACCTACAGAGCAATTGCTATCGCTGTAAAACGACACCCGAAGCTAAGTAGCCGTAGGTGGAAGGCGGAAGGAACGGGGACGAGAAGGGGGGAATCTTACCCCCTCTTTGGTTGGCTTCGGAGCCATAGCGGGAAAAAAGGTGTCGTTTACTTGTTGTCTCTTTGATACCTTGCCAGTATCCAAAAAGTGAAATTAGAAGACGAGGGATGAAAAATTTTGTTACAGTTTTTTCTGATTCTTGCAAAATTGGCGGAACGGATATTGTCCAGACCGGTAATGGGCCACTAAGGTAATTACAGACATTGCTATCTACTTTTTAAAAATTATTGCTTTTGTAACTGATATTTTTTATCTTCTGAACAAGAGAAACTCACATAAATCCAAAATACCATTGGGAGTTGTTTTTTATTTCTGGCTGTAAAATTGATGCCCGCCCATGGTTCTTATAAGCATTCTATAAATTGTTCCAGTTTCTTTTTACTTTCTTTTTACATCAAAAAAAGGTCATCTATGTACCTATAATTTGGACTACATGTGTGTGCCAAAAGTTTGTTTGTGTAAACCATGAAGGGACTCGAAGTGCCCATGATATTGGCATAAGCTGGTGCCCTCGAGTCCCATGGCTGTACCTCGGGATTTGATGAATTTTTTATCCTGGAAATCAATTAATGTGTGAGAACAAATTCTAGACCTTTATTAGGAACGAACTCGTTGTGTATATGGCAGATCTGTATGGTAGTCCATAAACCATTCTACAGCCTTAATCTAATGTGTGAGAGATGTTTGAGTAAAGTGAGGTGACATCCATTGTCACAAAGAGATATCCCTTCTTCCCTCCACAGTGTTCATTTTTTTCAATCAACAGTTATGCATTATGCAATTCTGCATTTTCAAATCTTTTGAAAATTAAAGAATTTAAAACTATAAAACGTCTCACATCCAGTAAAAATAGGAATGTAAAATAATTATGAAAATAAAGAAACAAATGGCAAAATGTTTCTAACAACAAAAAATGTCTATAAATTAAAACATTGGAACTTTGAAAATTGAAAGTTTTTTTTAAAAATGTTTCCTTAATTATTGAATTTTTTACCCCCAAAGAGTAACTGTCAGTGAATGATCATTTAACATAACTACAATCTATCAGAAAATCATTTTAAAATCATAGGGATATGGTAAATGTCCTTATTTTTTTCATATTTTTGTGTTTTACGGTTGGTGGGGGTCCCTGCCCAGAAATCTGCTGAAGGTCCCCACAGAGTAGCCCAACAGGGTACACATTTACATCCATGAATAGCAGGTTCCCCCTTTAGGTCTCATGCACAAAAACTTAAGGGGACCATAATCTGGGAATACAATTTGTGACTGGATCATGGTCCCCATTGATGTGTACAACGCCCCAGTAATGTATATTAATCCCTAGCGCTGCGTCCGATATATCGGACACTGAATCAGTGACTTAGCCTCAGCGTCCGATATATCGACGCAGAGCTGATGCTGGTTCAGCTCAAGATCTGAGCCGAACCGGCATCGGGACCATGGGGTGCGGCTGTAACTAATAGCCGACACCCCACTGTAATACCACACGCGGTCAGAGTGGGCTCTGATCGCGGGAGCATTAGCATAGGCTACACGCTAATACCCATACATCAGTATTGCAGATTTATCATGAATAAGCAATCAGATGATCGCTTGTTCTGTCCCATGGTGGAACCAGTAAAAATTAAAAAAAAATCTCATTCATAAAAATAAAGTGATAAATCACTAAAAATGCCGATAACAATGCCCCATAACATATAAAGAGATATATAACACACAAAAAAGTCTAAAATCAACACAAACCCCACATATATATTATCATCACCGCATCCTAACAGCCTTTAATAAATAAATCATTATTGAGCCGCACGATGAACGCCGTAAAAAAACTGTTAAAAAATGCAAAATTATGATTTTTACCTATTGATCCATCAAAAAATGCAATAAAGTTGTCAAAAAAACATATACACCCAGAATGATACACTTTGCAAAGTACAACATGTCCTGCAAAAAAAAGCCATCACCCAGCTCCATAAAAATGTTATGCCGCTTGAAACGGCAATGCAAAAATTATAGATTTTTCCCCCCACATTAGGGTTTTATTTGGCAAATTTAGTAAAACGTAAGAAAAAATATTCAAGTCTGGTATCCCCGTAATCAAATCTACCCATAGAATAAAGATAACATTGATTATTAGGCTAAACAGTAAACACTGAAAAAAAAAAAAGTAAAAAATCCAGTACAGAATTGATGCTTTTCTACTCCTGTTCTCAAAAAATGGTAACACTGAAAAAGCATCTCATCCCGCAGAAAAAATCCCATCAAATGCCACAATACAAAAAGCTTAAATTTTATAGTCTGCAAAGGGGGAAACTAGCATATAGTTAAAATGGAATTTTACTTAAAAACATGGACAGAAATGTTGCAGTGAAACATCTGGCTAATTTCCCCTGAAGGCTTCTTTCCACACCATTGTTCCTCAGACTGTAGATCAAAGGGTTTACATGGGTGTAACAACTTGGTAAACAGTGCAATAGTTTTTTGATAACGAAGAAACTTCCTGCCTGTCCATGTACATGATCATACTGTCCCAAAAAACAGAAACACCACAGTGAGGTGGGAGGCGCAGGTGGAGAAGGCTTTAGCTCACTCTTGAAAACGGATTTTTAGCATAGAATAAGATCAAATATAAGATCCAGTATATAACACAGGGGTGACAACAATGTGAAAAATGATACGACAGCTATACTTATTTTATAGAAGGAGAGGTACAACACACGCCACCTCCAGACACTAAAACCTCACAAAAAAAATGATTGAGCTTATTTTTCTCGCAAATACAGGGGCCGTGAGCTGCTGGCGGATAAGATGAAAATTATACTACTTCCCACCCATTAGTGACGTGATGTATCTAACACCCTCCAACTCATAATAACGGTGAATAACGTAGGGGGGAGCATATGGCGATGTACCGGTCATAGGCCATACCGACAACAAGATACATTCAATCCTCCCAGAATGAGCCAATGTTCATCTGTGTGATACACATGGTCATGGAATTTTCTCCTTTTCTTTGATAAAACATCTACAATTAATAGGGACAGTGGAGGATGGAAACAAGATCGAGAAAAGACAAATTACAGAGGAAATAGTACATAGGAGTGTGTAACTGAGACTGACGATGACGGTGCAGACAAGGAACCCGTTAACAAAAATGGTCAAAATATAAATGAGAAAACAAAATAAAAGGAAAATACAATCTGAAATTGTGGAAAAACCAATCAGGATAATTCTGTGATCATCGTCTGATTTCCATTCCATACTGAAGGTCCACACACGGTTATGGGCTCATATCATTGTCCTGAAATGGGATAGAAGCGTTTAATTCAAATCAATGTTTGGAGAAATATATTTAATTGCTTCTAAATCTAACTGCCATGCCAAAAATATGCAAAAAAATGCAATAGGCAATAATAATGAGCATGTGCTTAGATATGATAGAAAAAAATCTCTAATAAAAATAACAATGTTCAAGACTGAAAAAGATCAAAATGAAAAAGTTCTGTACAAGATATCAGACAACCTTGATATGGTCTAACACCCTTATCATAAATACATGGAAGAGACACTTGTGTAATGAGATTTTTTTGATGTTTTGGTGTAAAACACACATTCTCATAGTAAAAGATTTACAGTAATATGATTCATAGTAATAAGCGTTTATAATTATTATTATTGAACTGTAATTTTATTTTAGTAAATAGAATTACATTCGTAGAATTTCTCTCGCCAAACAAAATATTAGATCATGTCAATTTTTTGGTTTTAATAAAAAAAAAAAATTTATCCTATTTAGTAAAGTAAATTTCTAAGATAATTGTTGGCTAAAACTTTTTCCATTGATGATGAAATATTGAGCTGTGGGGCTTAGTATGGGATTAGTAGAGGTTTACTTTGCAAGAGATGTGACTTGTATGAGAAGCTTAGTGTGTACATGGTCATATAAGGAGCCCATTCTGTAGGACCATAGTTATCTCGATATATGACCACCGAAAGCTGAACAGATGGGATCTTCACAGATGTGTCCAGCAGCCGGGAGATATTTTTGAAAACGATACTTCCCACCCACATAGAAACAGTGATGGATCTATACACCCTCCAACTCATAATGACGGTTTGTAATGTAGGGGGGACATATGGCGATGTACCGGTCATAAGCCATCACCGCCAACCAGATACATTCAATCCATCCCAGAATGAGGCCAATGTTCATCTGGTGATTCTCTTTTTTTTGATAAAAACATCTACAAGTAATTTCGGGACAGTGCAAGATGAGAAACATAGATTGAGAAAAGACAAATTACAGAGGAAATAAGTACATAGGAGTGTGTAAATGAGGACTGACGATGACGGTGCAGACAAGGAACCCGTTACCTAAAATGGTCAAAATATAAATGAGAGAGGAACAAAATAAAAAGGAAAATACAAATCCGCAAATTCTGGGAAAAACCAATCAGGATAAATTCTGTGATCATCGCCTGATTTCAAAATTCCATACCGAGGTCCACACACAGTGATTGGGCTCATATCCTGGTCACTGAAATGGAGAGAAGACGCGTTTTTAAATTCAAAGTTTAATGTTTGGAGAAAGATATTTCATTGCTTTAACCCTAAACGCCCTCCAAAAGTATACAAAAAATGCAAAGGCAATAATAATGAAAGATCTGAAATCTAATGTATTATTTTTTTAATGGAGCAAGTTTTTGTGAATTTACAAAATATTGAGAAATTTAAATGAAATTGTATACATTTGGGCAACACACATACAGTATGAATGTTCAGTACAACCTTGGGTGGAACAGAAATAGTCTGAAATGCTTGATAAAGACCTGCGTTATGGTTATATAAGGAGCCACTTCTGTAGGCCATAGTATCTGCTATGTTATGACACCGAAAGCTGAACAGATGGAACTTCACAGATGTGTCCAGCAGCCGGGAGAATAGAAGAGAATTTTTGAAAGCTGAAAGTGGTGAAGATTAAAGAAGAAGCAAACTAGGACAAGAAGAAAACAGACTAATAAATGTATTAAGATTCTTAGATTCTGTTAGTTTGTGTGTAATTCACATGTGACTGTTATGTGATGCAGAGATGAGGCTGAATATAAAGGGGATGAGATTACCAAGAATTTCCAAAAATAAATATAATGTGCACTTTATGTTTTGTTTCTTCTCTCCTCAGTCTTAATCTCAAAGAGTCTTTTATACACCAAATCATGCACCCGGATTAACCTATACATCCAAGAGAGTAATTAGTGAAGGTTTGTTCTAACACTAATCAAATATAACAACCTGAAGGCTAATAATCTCCCCAAGTAATGAGAAAATGTCTTCCTTCTAGAGAGAAACAAAAGTAACCACATGAAAAAAGGTTTCACACTTTGTTCTGTGGAGGATTTTGGGTGTTTATTGATGGTTCTCCAAAAATTCCAACTAGAGATGGTGAATTTGTTGAAATTTGGTTCGGCACGATTCGCCAAATTTTTTTTTAAATTTGATTGTCCCAAATCACGATGAATCACGTTAAAAAAAGGTATTTCCGGGCTGCAGAGGAGCCTGTAGGGTGTTGTAGAACAGTTGTGCCATGCAAATATGCATAGGGAAGTGTGGTTTCGTCAATGCGGTGGTTTTAGTATGACACACACACATGACGCCGCACTCTTAGAATCGCTTCACTCTTCACTTCCATGGGCACTATAGAGGCCAAACTTCACCAAATAAGCGAAGCGGGAAACGCAGCCTGACAAGGTAATGTCTGTTTGCCAGCTCGAAAAGAACTGAGCTGGGGCCAAGATCCCACTATATAACAACACGAGTGCACTCTTTTACACTGACATCAGAGTATCCATAGATACTACAGAACCTGTTCTGTTACACGCGAACATGAAGACACCCCCCAAAGAGTGGAGAGGTTCGTCGCAGTAATTCTGCATTAATGTCAATGATCATTTGGCTTCATTTCATACGTCAGTGTCCGCTTTCAATCGGTCAGTAATCCCTCATCAGTATTGCTAAAGCCAAAAAAACAAACAGGAGTTGATCCGAACAAGAGATGAGCAGTAAATGGGGATACTCGCATGTCCCTGTGTTCTGTGTCCACTCCTGCTTTTGGCTATCAATCCTGAGGCTTTTCATTCCTTCTGACAGATGAAATGAAGGGGAAAACCAAACATAGTGGCAACGCCATAGAGTGGTGGAGGGTGAAAACAGCATTGTGGAAATCACAGGGTGTTCCAGGGAGACAGCGGTCAGTTGCAGCAGCATGAGTAGGCCGCAGCAGAGTGGCCCAATGACAAATCATGGAGGTGAAGGAAACATGTTAGGCCACAGAGTGTCACAAAGAAAGAGCGTGGAGGTGGCGGCAGAAGCAGGAGGCCACAGAGTGACTAATGACAGAAGTGTGGAGGTGGCAGAACTGGTAGGCCACAGAGTGCACAATGACAGAGTGTGGAGGTTGCGACAGCAGCATCAGAGCAGGAGCACAGAGTATGGAGGTGACAGCAACATGGTCGCCAGTGTGGCACAATGACAAAGTTTGAAAGTTTGAAGATTAGAGATGCCACATGCATAATACATTACAATTTTCCGGAAATGTCTTTGCCAAAAAGAGCTGCAAAGGCAGAGCCAGAAGCTGCAACAGCAGCATGAGGTCAGAGAGTGGCACGATGATAAATTTCTTAGCTGGCAGCAACATGGGAGGCCACAGAGTGGCACAATGGCAGAGTGTGGAGGTGGCGGCAAACATGCTAGGCCACAGAGTGGCAGAATGACAGAGTGTGGAGGTGGCGCATTGGAAGCAGCAGTAGGAGGTCAGACAGTGGCACATGACAAGTTCTTTAGCTGGTAGCAACATGGGAGACCACAGGTGGCACAATGACAGAAGTGGAAGGTGCGTCATCAGAGGCAACAGCAGCAGGTCAGACAGCGACACAATGACAGAGTAGGAGGTGGCCGCAACATGGTAGGCCCCAGTGTGGCACAATGACAAAGTTTGAAAGAATTTGAAGTTTGAAATGAGTTTGAAGTTTGAAACAAATTTGAAGTTTGAAATCATTTGAAGTTGAAATATTCATTTAATTTGAATTTGAGACTTAGAGATGCCACACGCATAATACATTACAATATCCTGGAAATATTAGTCTTTGCCAAAAAAGAAACTGCAAGGCAAGCCAGAAGCTGCAAAACAGAGCATGAGGTCAGAGAGTGGCACGATGATAAATTCTTTAGCTGAGCAGCATATGGGAGGCCACAGAGTGGCAGAATGACAGAGCGTGGAGGTGGCAGCATCGGAAGCAGCAGCAGGAGGTCAGACAAATGGCACAATGACAAGTTCTTTAGCTGGTAGCAACATGCGAGGCCACAGAGTGGCACAATGACAGAATGTGGAGGTGGCGGCTACATGGTAGGTCACAGAGTGACAGAATGACAGAGCGTGGAGGTGGCAGCATAAGAAGCAGCAGCAGGAGCTCAGTGAGTGGAACAATGACAAATTCTATAGCTGGCAGCAACATGGGAGCCCACAGAGTGGCACAATGATAGTGTTTGTGGCGGCTGGTAGCAGTGGCAGCAGAAGAAGGTCAGAAAGTGGTACAATGACAGAGTGTGGATTTTGCGGCAGCAGCAGCAGGAGGTCAGAAGTGGCACAATGACAAATTCTTAGCTAGCAGCAAAATGATAGGCCACAGAGTGGCAACAATGAGAGAGTGCGGATGTGGCGCAGCAGCAGCAGGCCCACAGAGTGCACAATGACAGAGTTTGAAGGCTGGCATAATCAGCAGCAGCGGAGGCCACAGAGTGGCACCATGATATAGTGTGGAGGGTGGCGGACATTTCCAGTCCTGGTAAAGATAGTAGGAGGCAGATGGAGCAAATGGCAGCAGATGTGTGGCATCAAGCGGGTAGCAGCAGGATCCTGCTGCTGCTTCTGCTGCTGCCACTCCACACTCTGCCACACTCTCTCACCTGTGTCCTACCATGTTGCCACCATCCTCCACCCTTGACCTCATGCTGCTGTGCTGGTGCCACTTTGCAGTTCTTTTGGCAAAGACTGTATTTTCAGGAAAAATGTAATGTATTATTAATGTGGGTCTCTAATCTTCAAATTCAAATTTAAATGAAAAAGTTCAACTTCAAATTAATTTCAAAATATCTTCACAATGTGGCCTCCTCTGCTGTGAGCTATGTGGGCTCCGCTGCTACTGCTGCCGCCACCTTCACACTCTATCATTGTGCGACATGTGGCTTTCCATGGGCGCACCATGTTGCTGTCACCCTGTGGGCCCCTGCTGCTGATGCTGCTGCCACAACCTCCACACCTTATCATTGTGCCAATTGTGGCCTCCTGCTGCTGCACCTCCAAGCTCTGTTATTGTGCCACTCTGTGGCCTACGTGTTCTGCCACCTCCATATTTGGAATTGTGCCACTCTGCGGCCTACTCATGCCGACTGCCAACTGACCGCGATCTCCCTGGAACACCCTGCATTCATAATGCTGTTTTTCACCTCCACCACTCTATGGCGTTGCCGCTATGTTTAGTTTTCTTCATTTCATCTGTCAGAAGGATGAAAAGCCTCAGGATTGATAGCGAAAAGCAGGAGTGGATACAGACACAGAGATGCCAGACAGGATCCACTCCTGTTGGTTTTGGCTTTAGCAATAGATGATGGATTATTGAGATTAAGTGGACATGATGGACGAAATGAAGGGCAAAATGAACAGTGGAGTCAATGCAGAATTACTGCGACACCCTCTGCACTCTTTTGGGGAGTTTGTATATGTATCCGGAGTTAACAGAACAGGTTCTTCCTAATCTATGGAATCATCGGATTTGTCAGTGTAAAACGAGTGCACTGCTTTGATTTATAGTGGGATCTTGGCCTCAGCTCAGTCCTTTCGAGCTGGCACAGACATTACCTTGTCAGGCTGCATTCCCGCTTGCTATTTGGTGAAGTTGGGCTATGTAACTGCACATGGAAGTGAAGAGTGAAGAGATTCTATCAGAGCCGCGGCTGTCATGTGCGTGTCATACTAAAACACTGCATTGTTTGAAGACCAAACACGCTCCCTAGAAAATTTGAGCATGGCAAACGTTCTACAACACCCTACAGGCTCTTGCAGCCAGGAAATGCCGTTTTTTAACGTGATTCGGCACTTCAATTCGGGTCGCATCTAATTTTTTCAAAAAGTTCTGCAAATCGGGCCGAACAGAATTTTAACAAATTTGCCCATCTCTAGGATATGTTAAGGAGATTTGCACTGGTTTCGGATGACATTTTGATACTGTCAGCCATTTTAGATCCAGCGGCCATGTTAGGTCTGACCTGGGGGGGGGGTTGTTCCCCACTCAGAAGCTATAGGGTTAAATGTCATGATTCAGCCATTTTGTGTAACCTACCTGTAAAAGTTTTTCTTGGCACATGTGAGAGATGATTGACCTTTGGTTATGTTCTCCTTCTTATCATAAATGTTTGGGTTCTGGAGACATTCTGTACATTGTAGTATAAATATGTCTGCGAACAAGGCCTATTAACCTTTTAGGAATGTGCTGGTAAATTCATTGGGGGTCATTTACTAAGGGGCACGATTCGCGTTTTCCCGACGTGTTACCCGAATATTTCCAATTTGCGCCGATTGTACCTGAATTGCCCCGGAATTGTGGGACACGCGATCGGATTGTGGCGCATCGGCGCCGGCATGCGCGCGACGGAAATCAGGGGCGTGGCCGAACGAAAACCCGACGTATTCGGAAAAAAACGCCGCATTTAAACACCGAAAAAGTGTTCGCTTGGGGACGAGCGTTACCTACCTGGTCCAGCTCGGTGCATTCCTGCGCGTTGAGATGCTTTTCAGCGCAGCAGCGCCACCTGGTGGACGGCGGGGGAATACCTTCATAAATCCCGGCCGGACCCGAATCCAGAGCAGAGAACGCGCCGCTGGATCGCGAATGGGGGCTGGGTAAGTAAATCTGCCCCATTATGTCATTACAGGATTTTATCTTTTTTTCACGCCCCATAATGTGCTTCTTCTGTTCTGATATACGACAGTGGTTTTGGAAATAAACAGTGTGTTTGAGTGATGCTGCTTAGGGCCTGTCTGTGTCTTGGGTTCGTTCTCCCCTCACTGGTACCGGGAGCCATGAAAGATTTAATTTGAAAGTCACCATGCATGTGGAGGGGGGGGGGGGGGGGGTTGAGCCCCATATAATAATCTCTAACATTAATGGCGTCCTTGGATTGGGATATAAATATGGGCATCTAACCACCAAGGTGGACCTCTGTAGGAGTCCAAGCGGCCAGTGACCAGAACTGGCAATGAGCGCTGGGGTTAAGTCTACTTTAATTGTCTGCCTTGAATGTCATTCTGTTTCACTGGCTGGATTGGATTTGGGTCTATCACTTGTATTATTTATGTACTTTGCCTTTAAATGCCATATATAACAGGATGCTCACTATATGTGGCAAAGTATAAATTCTACGATGTTCATTATGGTTATATAAGGAGCCACTTCTGTAGGCCCATAGTTATCTGCTATATATGACCACCGAAAGCTGAACAGATGGGATCTTCACAGATGTGTCCAGCAGCCGGGAGATATTTTTGAAAACGATACTTCCCACCCACATAGAAACAGTGATGGATCTATACACCCTCCAACTCATAATGACGGTGTAATGTAGGGGGGACCATATGGCGATGTACCGGTCATAAGCCATCACCGCCAACAAGATACATTCAATCCATCCCAGAATGAGGCCAATGTTCATCTGCGTGATTCTCTTTTTCTTTGATAAAACATCTACAAGTAATTTCGGGACAGTGCAAGATGAGAAACATAGATTGAGAAAAGACAAATTACAGAGGAAATAGTACATAGGAGTGTGTAACTGAGGACTGACGATGACGGTGCAGACAAGGAACCCGTTACCTAAAATGGTCAAAATATAAATGAGAGAGAACAAAATAAAAAGGAAAATACAAATCCGCAAATTCTGGGAAAAACCAATCAGGATAAATTCTGTGATCATCGCCTGATTTCAAAATTCCATACCGAAGGTCCACACACAGTGATTTGGGCTCATATCCTGGTCACTGAAATGGGAGAAGACGCGTTTAAATTCAAAGTTTAATGTTTGGAGAAAGATATTTCATTGCTTCTAACCCTAAACGCCCTCCAAAAGTATACAAAAAATGCAAAGGCAATAATAATGAAAGATCTGAAATCTACTGTATTATTTTTTTTAATGGAGCAAGTTTTTGTGAATTTACAAAATAATTGAGAAATTTAAATTGAAATTGTATACATTTGGGCAACACACATACAGTATGAATGTTCAGTACAACTTGGGTGGAACAGAAATAGTCTGAAATGCTTGTAAAGACCTGCGTTATGGTTATATAGGAGCCACTTCTGTAGGCCCATAGTTACTGCTATGTATGACCACCGAAAGCTGAACAGATGGGAACTTCACAGATGTGTCCAGCAGCCGGGAGAATAGAAGAGAATTTTTGAAAGCTGAAAGTGGTGAAGATAAAAGAAGCAAACTAGGACAAGAAAACAGACTAATAAATGTATTAAGATTTCTTAGATTCTGTTAGTTTGGTGTAATTCACATGTGACTGTTATGTTGATGCAGAGATGAGGCTGATATAAAGGAGGATGAGATTACCAAGAATTTCCAAAAATAAATATAATGTGCACTTTATGTTCTGTTTCTTCTCTCCTCCAGTCTTAATCTCAAAGAGTCTTTTATACACCAAATCATGTCACCCGGATTAACCTATAACTCCCCAGAGAGTAATTAGTGAAGGTGTTTGTTCTAACACTAATCATAATATAACAACCTGAAGGCTAATAATCTCCCCCATGTAATGAGAAAATGTCTTCCTTCTAGAGGAAACAAAATGTAACCACATGAAAAAAGGTTTCACACTTTGTTCTGTGGAGGATTTTTGGGTTTATTTGATGTTCTCCAAACATTCCAACTAGAGATGGGTGAATTTGTTGAAATTTGGTTCGGCACGATTCGCCAAATTTTTTTTTTAAATTTGATTCGTCCCAAATCACGATGAATCACGTTAAAAACAGGTATTTCCTGGCTGCAGAGAGCCTGTAGGGTGTTGTAGAACGTTGTGCCATGCTCAAATATGCATAGGGAGTGTGGTTTCGTCAATGCTGTGTTTTAGTATGACACACACACATGACAGCCGCCACTCTTAGAATCGCTTCACTCTTCACTTCCATGGGCACTTATAGAGGCCAACTTCACCAAATAAGCGAAGCGGGAACGCAGCCTGACAAGGTAATGTCTGTGCCAGCTCGAAAGAACTGAGCTGAGGGCCAAGATCCCACTATAACAACACAGAGTGCACTCTTTTTACACTGACATCAGATGATTCCATAGATTACTACAGAACCTGTTCTGTTACACGCGGATACATGAAGACACCCCCCAAAAGAGTGGAGAGGGTGTCAGCAGTAATTCTGCATTAATGTCAATGATCATTTTGGCCTTCATTTCATCCGTCAGTGTCCGCTTTCAATCGGTCAGTAATCCATCATCAGTACTGCTAAAGCCAAAAACAAACAGGAGTTGATCCAGAACAGAGATGAGCAGTAAATGGGATACTCGCATGTCCTCTGTGTTCTGTGTCCACTCCTGCTTTTGGCTATCAATCCTGAGGCTTTTCATTCCTTCTGACAGATGAAATGAAGGGGAAAACCAAACATAGTGGCAACGCCATAGAGTGGTGGAGGGTGAAAACAGCATTGTGGAAATCACAGGGTGTTCCAGGGAGACAGCGGTCAGTTGGCAGCAGCATGAGTAGGCCGCAGAGTGGCACAATGACAAATCATGGAGGTGAAGGAAACATGTTAGGCCACAGAGTGTCACAAAGAAAGAGCGTGGAGGTGGCGGCAGAAGCAGGAGGCCACAGAGTGACTCAATGACAGAGTGTGGAGGTGGCAGCAACCTGGTAGGCCACAGAGTGGCACAATGACAGAGTGTGGAGGTTGCGACAGCAGCATCAGCAGCAGGAGGCACAGAGTATGGAGGTGACAGCAACATGGTAGGCCACAGTGTGGCACAATGACAAAGTTTGAAAGTTTGAAGATTAGAGATGCCACATGCATAATACATTACAATTTTCCTGGAAATGTCTTTGCCAAAAAAGAGCTGCAAAGGCAGAGCCAGAAGCTGCAACAGCAGCATGAGGTCAGAGAGTGGCACGATGATAAATTCTTTAGCTGGCAGCAACATGGGAGGCCACAGAGTGGCACAATGGCAGAGTGTGGAGGTGGCGGCAACATGCTAGGCCACAGAGTGGCAGAATGACAGAGTGTGGAGGTGGCAGCATTGGAAGCAGCAGTAGGAGGTCAGACAGTGGCACAATGACAAGTTCTTTAGCTGGTAGCAACATGGGAGACCACAGAGTGGCACAATGACAGAATGTGGAGGTGGCGTCATCAGAGGCAACAGCAGCAGGTCAGACAGCGACACAATGACAGAGTATGGAGGTGGCAGCAACATGGTAGGCCCCAGTGTGGCACAATGACAAAGTTTGAAATGAATTTGAAGTTTGAAATGAGTTTGAAGTTTGAAACAAATTTGAAGTTTGAAATCAATTTGAAGTTGAAATATTCAATTTAAATTTGAATTTGAAGATTAGAGATGCCACACGCATAATACATTACAATTATCCTGGAAATATTATGTCTTTGCCAAAAAAGAACTGCAAAGGCAAAGCCAGAAGCTGCAACAGCAGCATGAGGTCAGAGAGTGGCACGATGATAAATTCTTTAGCTGGCAGCAATATGGGAGGCCACAGAGTGGCAGAATGACAGAGCGTGGAGGTGGCAGCATCGGAAGCAGCAGCAGGAGGTCAGACAATGGCACAATGACAAGTTCTTTAGCTGGTAGCAACATGGGAGGCCACAGAGTGGCACAATGATAGTGTGTGGCGGTAGCAGTGGCAGCAGAAGAAGGTCAGAAAGTGGTACAATGACAGAGTGTGGATTTTGCGGCAGCAGCAGCAGGAGGTCAGAGAGTGGCACAATGACAAATTCTTTAGCTAGCAGCAAAATGATAGGCCACAGAGTGGCACAATGAGAGAGTGCGGATGTGGCGGCAGCAGCAGCAGCCCACAGAGTTGCACAATGACAGAGTGTGAAGGTGGCATCATCAGCAGCAGCAGGAGGCCACAGAGTGGCACCATGATATAGTGTGGAGGTGGCGGACATTTCCAGTCCCTGGTAAAGATAGTAGGAGGCAGATGGAGCAACTGGCAGCAGATGTGTGGCATCAAGCGGGTAGCAGCAGGATCCTGCTGCTGCTTCTGCTGCTGCCACCTCCACACTCTGCCACACTCTGCCACTCTGTGTCCTACCATGTTGCCACATCCTCCACACCTCTGACCTCATGCTGCTGCTGCTGGTGCCACCTTTGCAGTTCTCTTTTGGCAAAGACCTGATATTTTCAGGAAAACTGTAATGTATTATTAATGTGGCGTCTCTAATCTTCAAATTCAAATTTAAATGAAAAAGTTCAACTTCAAATTAATTTCAAAATTCTTCACAATGTGGCCTCCTCTGCTGTGAGCTATGTGGGCTCCTGCTGCTACTGCTGCCGCCACCTTCACACTCTATCATTGTGCGACACTGTGGCTTTCCATGTGGCTGCCACCATGTTGCTGTCACCTGTGGGCCCCTGCTGCTGATGCTGCTGCCACCACCTCCACACTCTTATCATTGTGCCACTTTGTGGCCTCCTGCTGCTGCCACCTCCAAGCTCTGTTATTGTGCCACTCTGTGGCCTACCGTGTTTCTGCCACCTCCATAATTTGGAATTGTGCCACTCTGCGGCCTACTCATGCCGCTGCCAACTGACCGCGATCTCCCTGGAACACCCTGCATTCCATAATGCTGTTTTCACCCTCCACCACTCTATGGCGTTGCCGCTATGTTTAGTTTTCCTTTTCATTTCATCTGTCAGAAGGATGAAAAGCCTCAGGATTGATAGCGAAAAGCAGGAGTGGATACAGAACACAGAGATGCAGACAGGATCCACTCCTGTTTGTTTTTGGCTTTAGCAATACTGATGATGGATTATTGACTGATTGAAAGTGGACACTGATGGACGAAATGAAGGGCAAAATGAACAGTGACGTCAATGCAGAATTACTGCCGACACCCTCTGCACTCTTTTGGGGAGTTTGTATATGTATCCGGATTTAACAGAACAGGTTCTATCCTAATCTATGGAATCATCGGATGTCAGTGTAAAACGAGTGCACTCTTTGATGTTATAGTGGGATCTTGGCCCTCAGCTCAGTCCTTTCGAGCTGGCACAGACATTACCTTGTCAGGCTGCATTCCCGCTTTGCTTATTTGGTGAAGTTGGCCTATGTAACTGCACATGGAAGTGAAGAGTGAAGAGATTCTAAGAGCCGCGGCTGTCATGTGCGTGTCATACTAAAACACTGCATTGTTTGAAGACCAAACCACGCTCCCTATGAAAATTTGAGCATGGCACAACGTTCTACAACACCCTACAGGCTCTCTGCAGCCAGGAAATGCCTGTTTTTTAACGTGATTCGGCATTCAATTCGGGTCGCATCTAATTTTTTCAAAAAGTTCTGCAAATCGGGCCGAACAGAATTTTAACAAATTTGCCCATCTCTAGGTATATGTTAAGGAGATTGCACTGGTTTCGGATGACATTTTGCATACTGTCAGCCATTTTAGATCCAGCGGCCATGTTAGGTCTGACCTGGGGGGGGGGTTTGTTCCCCACTCAGAAGCTATAGGGTTAAATGTCATGATTCAGCCATTTTTGTGTAACCTACCTGTAAAAGTTTTTCCTTGGCACATGTGAGAGATGATTGACCTTTGGTATGTTCTCCTTCTTATCATAAATGTTTGGGTTCTGGAGACATTCTCTGTACATTCTGTAGTATAAATATGTCTGCGAACAAGGCCTATTAACCTTTTATGAGAATGTGCTGGTAAATTCATTGGGGGTCATTTACTAAGGGCCCGATTCGCGTTTTCCCGACGTGTTACCCGAATATTTCCAATTTGCGCCGATTGTACCTGAATTGCCCCGGAATTGTGGGACACGCGATCGGATTGTGGCGCATCGGCGCCGGCATGCGCGCGACGGAAATCAGGGGGCGTGGCCGAACGAAAACCCGACGTATTCGGAAAAAACGCCGCATTTAAACACCGAAAAAGTGTCGCTTGGGGAGCGCTTACCTTCACCTGGTCCAGCTCGGTGCATTCCTGCGCGTTGAGATGCTTTTCAGCGCAGCAGCGCCACCTGGTGGACGGCGGAGGAACTACCTTCATAAATCCCGGCCGGACCCGAATCCAGAGCAGAGAACGCGCCGCTGGATCGCGAATGGGCTGGGTAAGTAAATCTGCCCCATTATGTCTGGGTGACAAACACCATAGGACACCTCCAGAGTCCTTGTAGAGTCCATGCCCTGATGGTTTGCTGTTTGCAGATTGTACTAACCTTCGGCTCACCACTGTAGAACTAGCATCAAGAAGTTTGGTTCCAGAATTGGCATCTGACCTTCTGACATGGTGGACCACCACTGGTCCTCATGGACTCTGTTATTGTTCTCAGAAGTTTAAAGGACTTCCTGGTCTTCTTTTGCATATATAGAAATTCTAGTAACTGGGAAATGAAGTTCCACAAATAGTAATTTTTTGTTTTCCAATCCATATTTTTCTGGTGATTTTCAGACTTGTTCATTGTGATAGGATCTGACCTTTAGAAGCCACATATAAGGACTTGGACTGGAGATGATCTAATTTGTATAAATCTAGTAGAGAAGATTTAGGATTCGTTCCTGGGCGCCAGTGAAACAAAACCTTACAATTTACTTCCTGCATCTAAATAATTATGGCTTTGCCAAAAAGAACTGCAAGGCAAAGCCAGAAGCTGCAAAAGCAGCAAGATTCAGTAGAGTGACGTATGATTAAATTCTTTAGCTGAGCAGCAATATGGGAGGCCACAGAGGTGGCAGCAGCATGCACAGAGCGTGGAGTGGCATCATCGAAGCCGAGCGGAGGTCATACAATGCACACATGACATAGTTCTTTAGACTGCGTAGGCACATGGCAGGCCACAGAGTGGCACATACAGATGTGGACGGTGGCTGCTACATGTTAGGTTACATAGTGACAGTAATGACAGATGTGACGGCGCATTTAGGGTGCAGAATCAAGAAAGCAAGCAGCAGGAGCTCAGTGAGTGGAACAATGACAAATTCTATAGCTGGCAGCAACCATGGGGAGCCCACAGAGTGGCACAATGAGTAGTGTGGTCGGTACAGTGGCAGCAGAAGAAGGTCAGAAAGTGGTCACAATGACAGAGTGTGGATTTTGCGGCAGCAGCAGCAGGAGGTCGAGAGTGGCACAATGACAAATTCTTTAGCTAGCAGCAAATGATAGGCCACAAGGGCACAATGAGAGATTGCGATGTGGCGGCAGCACAGCAGCCCACAGAGTTGTCACAATGACAGAGTGTGAAGGTGGCATCACATCAGCAGCAGGAGGCCACAGATGGCACCATGATATAGGTGAGGTGGCGCGACTTTCCAGTCCCTGGTAAAGATAGTAGGAGCAGATGAGCAACTGGCACAGATTTGAGGCGTCGAAGCGGGTAGCAGACTCCTGCTGCTGCTTCTGCTGCTGCCACCTCCACCTCTCAGCAACATCACTGCCACTCTGTGTCCTACCATGTTGCCACATGCTCCTCCACACCTTTGACCTCACTTTCGCTGGCTGCTGGTGCCACCTTTGCTGTTTCCTTTTGACAAGACCGGATATTTTCGGAAAACTGTAATGTATTATTAATGTGGCGTCTCATACTCTCAATTCAAATTTAAAAAATCAAAGTTCAACTTCAAATTAATTCTCAAATTCTTCACAATGTGGCCTCCTCTGCTGTGAGCTATGTGGGCTCTGCTGCTACTGCTGCCGCCACCTTCACACTCTATCATTGTGCGACCTGTGGCTTGCCATGTGCTTGTTGTGCCACCGACCTTTGTGCTGTCACCTGTGGGCCCCTGCTGCTGATGCTGCTGCCCACCACCTCCACACCTTCATTGTGTCCACTTGGTGGCCTCCTGCTGCTGCCACCACTCCAAGCTCTGTTATTGTGCCACTCTGTGCCTACCGTGTTTCTGCACCTCCATAATTTGGAATTGTGCCACTCTGCGGCCTACTCATGCCGCTGCCACTGACCGCGATCTCCCTGAACACCCTGCATTCCAATAATGCTTGTTTTCACCCTCCACCACTCTATGGCGTTTGCCGCTATGTTTAGTTTTCCTTTTCATTTCATCTGTCAGAAGGATGAAAAGCCTCAGGATTGAGCGAAAAGCAGGAGTGGATACAGAACACAGAGATGCAGACAGGATCCACCCTCTGTTTGTTTTTGGCTTTAGCAATCTGATGATGATTATTGACGATGAAGTGGACATGATGGACGAAATGAAGGGCAAAATGAACAGTGACGTCAATGCAGAATTACTGCCGACACCCCTCTGCACTATTTTGGGGATTTTTGTATATGTATCCGGTTTACAGAACAGGTTCTACCTAATCTATGGAATCATCGGATGTCAGTGTAAAACGAGTGCACTCTTGTGATGTTATAGTGGGATCTTGGCCTCAGCTCAGTCCTTTCGAGCTGGCACGACATTACCTGTCGGCTGCATTCCCGCTTGCTATATTTGGTGAATGTTGCCTATGTAACTGCACATGGAAGTGAAGAGTGAAGAGATTCTAAGAGCGCGGCTGTATTGTCGTGTCATACTAAAACACTGCATTGTTTGAAGACCAAACCACGCTCCCTATAGAATTTGAGCATGGCACAACGTTCTACAACACCCCCTACAGGCTCTCTGCAGCCAGGAAAGCCTGTTTTTTAACGTGATCGGCATTCAAATTCGGGTCGCATCTAATTTTTTCAAAGTTACTGCAAATGCGCCGACAGAATTTTAACAAATTTGCCATCTCTAGTAGTGTAGTAATAGGATTGCACTGGTTTCGGATGACATTTTGCATACTGTCAGCCTATTTAGATCCAGCGGCCATGTTAGGTCTGATGGCTGCTGGGGGGGGGGTTTGTTCCCCCCTCAGAGCTATAGGGTTAAATGTCATGATTCAGCCATTTTGTGTAACCTACCTGTAAAAGTTTTTCCTTGGCACATGTGAGAGATTGACCTTTGGTATGTTCTCCTTCTTATCATAAATGTTTGGGTTCTGGAGACATTCTCTGTACATTCTGTAGTATAAATATGTCTGCGAACAAGGCCTATTAACCTTTTATGAGAATGTGCTGGTAAATTCATTGGGGGTCATTTACTAAGGGCCCGATTCGCGTTTTCCCGACGTGTTACCCAATATTTCCAATTTCGCCGATTGTACCTGAATTGCCCCGGAATTGTGGGACACGCGATCGGATTGTGGCGCATCGGCGCCGGCATGCGCGCGACGGAAATCAGGGGCGTGGCCGAACGAAAACCCGACGTATTCGGAAAAAAACGCCGCATTTAAAAACCGAAAAAGTGTCGCTTGGGAGCGCTTACCTTCACCTGGTCCTCGGTGCATTCCTGGCGCGTTGAGATGCTTTTCAGCGCAGCAGCGCCACCTGGTGGACGGCGGAGGAACTACCTTCATAAATCCCGGCCGACCCGAATCCAGAGCAGAGAACGCGCCGCTGGATCGCGAATGGGCTGGGTAAGTAAATCTGCCCCTATGTCATTACAGTATTCTTATCTTTTTTTTCACGCCCCCTAAATGCTGCTTCTTCTGTTCTGATATACGACAGTGGTTTTTGGAAATAAACAGTGTGATTTGAGTGCAGCTGTAGGCCGTGTCTGTGTCTTGGGTTCGTTCTCTCCTCCCTGGTACCGGGAGCCATGAAAGATTTAATTTGAAAGTCACCATGCAGTGGAGGGGGGGGGGGTTGAGCCCCATATAATAATCTCTAACATTAATTGGCGTCCTTGGATTGGGTATACTATAATGGGCATCTAACCACCAAGGTGACCTCTGTAGGAGTCCAAGCGGCCAGTGACCAGAACTGGCAATGAGCGCTCGGGTTAAGTCTACTTTAATTGTCTGCCTTGAATGTCACTTCTGTTTCACTGGCTGGATGGATTGGGTCATCTCCTTGTATTATATTATGTACTTTGCCTTTAAATGTCCATATATAACAGTATGCTCACTATAATGTGGCAAAGTATCACTTCTATGGTGACCAACAGTGACTGGACAGTGACGGATGGTCAGACAGTCTGTGATGTTACCTGAAGCTGTGAGACGGGAATAATTAACCCTTAGATGTCTTCAATGCTAGAGTGAGAGATATTCTGTTGTGATAGTCAGATTATCTTAGCGTCTATAGTACTGTTTGACTGGTGCCAATAAGGTTGCCCATAGAGGTATAGAGCTCAATTTGTGCAAGTGCAGCGGAGACCCGCCCTGGCCAGGTGTGCATCCAGCTCTTTTTGGGGAGTCTGAACTGCCTTGAGGGACTGTAAGAACTAGTAATGACTTGGTAAAGAGTCAGTAAGAGAGTTGACTTGGTGTAGAGTCGGTGAAAGAGTAGTGACAGGTAAGAGTTGATTTGGTGTAGAGGCCTCTGTGGAAGTCTGGTATATAGTTTCTTTGGGGGTCAGTAAATGGAGGTGTTGGCATTCGCTGTGTCTGTGGGGACAAGTTTGCTTGTGTTGCAGTTGTAGACATTTATGATGGGAAGAGAGCAGGGTAAATTGGAATTGAGCCAAGTGCATTGCAGACAAGGGACGAGGGACTTGTTTTTCACATCAAGGGAAAGATGTAAGTAGACAGAAGGTTGTTGAGTTAAGTAGGACTGATGGAAAAGTGCAAGTTGATTTAATGGAACAGAAGGGCTGGTAGCATTGTGCTGAAAAGAAAATTAGTAGTGAGAAAAAGAGATTTTATTATATTTTCCTTGGGAGGAAAAGATGGCGTCTGGAATGCAGACTCCACCCCTGTATCTGGTGGTTAGAGAAGATGACACGCCCTACCATCCTTCAGTGGCAGCAATCTTAAGACAGTTAAATTCCCTTCAAGTGCCTGAAAGTTAATTGCCTATGACTCTACTCTGTTGGCAGCCATAAAGGCTGGTTGTGGGTTTTTTTTTGTAGTTTAGCAGCTGAGAGGGCCTTGGAGGGCCTTGACAGATCTCTCAAATAAATGCCGGCATAAGATGATTTCATCTTATTTCAGTTCTCTGTTCGGATTATTCTTGGATGTGCAATGCTGTTTGTTTGGTTTATTATGGTCTAGTTAAAACTTATTCAATACTGACAATTGCAGAAAAATTACTATAACAAGTGTTGCAATGTCTCTGGTACCTGCTTTCTGGCGTTTAAAGGGTTAACAAGGCAGAATGGGAGGGGGATGAATCTGCGATTTGCTGTGTACAGAACTAGCATGCAAGTGGCCTTGAAGAGTACAGCGTACAGATAACACATGATTTCTCCATATTGAGATGTTTGAGTCTGGCCAGAATTTTATAGAAAGCACAGAACACTGGGCTGGAGATGGTGAAAAGAGAATCCTATATGTCTGGATGAGATAAACCGGAGACGTAAACGGTACTGTTTACTGGAACTGTTTACAGCTTTAGGACACATGGGGATGACCTGACAGTGTAGTGTACTCAGTTACCAAAGGTGTTAGCGGACTAGAGACATCTCTGCCAGACTTGCGTACAGAGGGATTGATAAGACTCTGACAGCGTGATGTACAGAGGGAACAGAGACCAGGGTCGGTAGATTCACAGACCACACCAAAGTGAGACTGACAACATTTCCAGAAGTTTCAACTGACCGACCCAAATGGGCGTGTTTTGACTGCTGGGAAGAGACATTACTGAAGTGACTGGACACATTCTAGGGAAACGGAGCCGCCCCCAACAGGGCAGGACTAGGGGGGTGGTAACTAACGAGGACGTCAGCAAGTTCCCCCAGACAGAGTTAGCTCCTCTCATTGTAGAACTGAAGTTTGACTCCTCCCCTGCTTGCCCAATGATGATTTAACCCATTCCCGGTCAAGAAAAAGACCCAGAAAGAACAGCTGGATACATGTAGGATGGTCCATGACCTCCTAGCTGCCAATGAGAGTACTGAAACCCAGTGGTCCCTAGCCCAAACTGGCAGCAGTCCCCCGGAGTGACATATTATTCACTGTTATATGGCAAATGTTCTCCTCTCTGTGCCCCTACATGAAGATTGCCAGTACCTATTTGCCCTTGCCAGTTCAGTATTCCGGTATAACTGATGCAGATTCCCACAAGGGGGGTAAAACTCACCCAGCCAGGACTCCGAGGCCCTACAGGGAGTAGACTCGCAGACTAGCCCCTTACTGGATGTTCTATTCTTTTTGTGCCTCCATTTTACAGATTTGCCAGAACACATTTATTGACCTTTTGTGTTTTCTTTTCCAGAAGGGTTGCAAAGTATCCAGAGACAAACTCCAGTACTGCCAGGAGAAGGTGGTCCAGAATGTGCCCCTGCCCTGAGACACTAAGCCTCTTCACATGTTTCTAGGACTGGCCAGCTCCTGCAGGCCTGAGATAAGGTCTGCTGCCTCCAGCCTGATGATGCCCCTTGATAACTGAATTGCCTCTTCCCAATTTTCCCTTAGTCAGGAGGCAATTGATGCATTCCATAGCCTTAAGCTGGCAAAATCCAGTCTGCCCCGGCCCTAGACCCATCCCACTGGATAAAACTTTTGTTTTATTTTGCGGTATCTAGGCCATGCCACAGGTGTCTTAGTCCAGGAAGTTGGTGGCCTCCCCAGTGGCCCACTATTAAGCCCAGTTAGACTCAGTCGCGAGGGGAGCCCCTCATGTGTTAGTAGCTGCAGCCAGCAACCTGCTCAGCAAGGCCAGTGAGTTGTTCCTAGATCCTAGATCACTCAGTTACTGTGCAAACCCCACATACCTTGCACAGTGTCCTCACCCAAGTACAGCCCAAGCATCTGAGCTAAGGGGAGACAGCTCATACTCCAGTGTGCACTCCTGATGCTCCAGGATACACTGAAAAGGTTCACAACTCTGAATCCCGACTTTCTGTCACCAGTCTTCAGAGAGGGGGGAGAGAAGGGTGTTTAACCCAGATGTTGAGTTTTTTTTCTCATAGATGGTTCCAGGTCTGCAGGAGTAGACAGATGGTTCCACACTGGATATTCAGTGGTCAGTGGCGCACATGAGATAGTACAAGCAGAACCACTCCCTCCACACAGGTCAGCGCAGAAGGTGAAGTGATGGCAATCAGGGAAGTGCTACAGCTGGTGGAAGGTAAAAGGGCAAACATCTATACTCAAGGTATAGTTTTGAGGTCTAAACATGACTATGAACCCACATGAAAGGCTAGAGATTTCCTCACCTCTGCAGGGACCCCCTTTAAGCATGGCACGCTGATTGAAGAGCTCATGGATGCTCTCTTACTTCCACAAGAGGTGGGGATAGTAAAAGTAAAAGCACACACAATTTGGTAACTCCACAAGCCGAGGGCAAGGATGTGGCTGACAGGGTGGTGAAGGCAGCTGAACAGATGGAACCCAGAGACTGTCCTGAAGTCTCAGTGGTGAGTTCTGAGGTAAAAAGCTTGATCCACAGGTGTTCCAGTCCCTGGTGGCCCGAGAGTCCTCAGAAGTGAAGGAAGTGTGGAGGAAAGCTGGAGCCCAGATGCCGATGGGACCTGGATGCAGGGCGAGAGAGTGTGCCTGCCCAGAGCCCTGCACCCGATAGTAAGTCAAGTAGCCCACAGACACACACACACATATTTAAAATGGCCTTGCTAGTGCTCATAAATCGCAAGTAGTTTGCCCCGGGCATTATTACCCCTGTCACCAGACTAGTGAAAGCCTGTATAGTCTGTGCCCGCCACAACCCGGGTAACGTGGTAAAGACCCCACAGAAGGTGACAACCAAGCCACTGTATCACTTGCAGAGACTGCAGACGGATTTTATCCAGCTACCAAAAAGTGATACGTAGGAATACGTGCTTGTGTGCATTGATCTCTTTCCAGGGTGGCCAGAAGCTTTTCCCACGACCAAGGCTCCTGCCAGAGCTGCAGCCAGAGACCATAGAGTCCGGTTGCAGAACCCACTTCACTGGACCAGTAAAGATCTGAAACCTTGTCCCTCCTGGGTGTAGAACAGGCCCTGCACACCCCTTACCATTCCCAAGTTAAACAGCACTCTTAAGTTAGAGATCCGGGAGACCATGGAAGTAACAGGGAAACCATGGCCCGAATGCTTTCCTGCTACCCTCTATTCAGTCAGGACCACCTTCAACAGAAAGATGGGATTGTCCCCTTTGAAGTACTTTTTAGCTGTGCACCCAGATTAGGCCCTACTTCCCACAGACCCTATAGTTGATGGCAGGAAGCCAGGTGGAATATGCCACAATTGAGCCAGGCCTTGGAAAAGGTCCGCAAAACTGTTTCTGATTCCTTTTTCAGATCCAGACAGAGACCTCAGTACGCATAACCTGAAGCCTGCAGACTATGTGGTGGTAAAGAGACACCAAGTCCTGCTGACCAGCGCCACGTCTGTGAAGCTAGAGGGAAGTCAGCATGCTTCCACGCTTTTTATTGCAAACTTACTTTTTCTTCTTGCTAGCTGGTCTCTTCTGACTGACTGTATTCTCAGGGACACCCCAACCATGACTATCACTGTATCTATAGGGCCGACCAGGATGGCCCGAGGGTATGAGACTTTACCTACGAATGGTGCAACAAGACAATGACCTTCTTTAACATTGACAGTACAGGTAACCCTGTATTAGCAGTGTCTGATGTGTACAGGATTTGTGGGGATAGGAGAGTCAGGTCAAGCCTGCCTAGAGACTGGGAATGTGAGTGTACTTTGATAAAATGTGTGCATTCCTTCCTCGTGATCCCCAGGGATAAGGTTGATCAGACACATAAAGAAAAGGTAGAGAATTCCAAAGGATTCTGGAGGTCTGAAAGAGAAGCACCTAGATGACAATGTTTATGCAGATACAGTGGGAGCACGAAGGGGGGTCCCAGATGAGTACAAGGTCCCCAATCAGATATGGGCCGGTCCAGAGTCCATTATTCCCCAGATAGCCATGAGCAAAGATGTTAATTGGGTTAACTGTTTTTATTGTAATCAACAAAGATTTGTGAATTATATCCGAGATGCTTTCCAGAACCACATGGCTTTGGACATGATCCTTGCTTAGAAGGGAGGAGTCTATAAGTTGATGGGAGTGGCTTGTTGCATGTACATCCCGGATGACATCGCTCCCTATGGATCTTGAAAAGATTGAAGGGACTGTCCAGGGAACCTCAAGAGAAACTTTGGAGTGGACACTTTGTCATTTACTTTGTGGTTGGGGGATTGGAAGGGTTTCCTTTAAGTGGGGGTGATATTGGGGATTGTGATTTTGCTCTTGTCACTTATTGCACGTTGTGTGGTCCCCCTCATCAAGTCCACCATGTCCCAGATGGCCGTCCAGGTGGTACCACGTCAGGAGAAGTGCCCAGAGTGGAGGATGATGTTGCCTGTTGGAGAACCAGCCTGTTTACAAACCCATAAACTATGGAAGCATAATTATGTAATTTGAGTGTGGAGGTATGTAACCCCTCGGTGACTGGCCTCCAGGGGATCTGGTGAAGAGTTAACAAGTCCAGCATCTAAGGGCTTAGCCTACCTGTAGGTACCTGGAGCTTGAGGAGGTCGCTCAGGGTGGAGTTACAGGCCAGTGAGACTCAAAAGGTGGGAAATGTTAAGGAGATCGCACTGGTTTCAGACACCATTTTGCATACTGTCAGCCGTTTTGGATCCAGCGGCCATGTTAGGTCTGACCTGGGGGGGGGGTTATGTTGCCCACTCAGAAGCTATAGGGTTAAATGTCATGATTCAACTATTTTTTGTGTAACCTGCCTGTAAAAGTTGTTCCTTGGCACATGTGAGAGATGTTTGACCTTCGGTATGTTCTCCTTCTTATCCTAAATGTTTGGGTTCTGGAGACATTCTCTGTACATTCTGTAGTATAAACATGTCTGTGTACAAGGCCTATTAACCTGAGAATGTGCTGGCAAATTCATTAAGGCCAATAGCATTACAGTATTCTTTTCTCCTTTTTCCCGCCCCCCAATGCTGCTTTTTCTTTTTTAAAATATGACTGTGGTTGGGAAATAAACAGGGTGATTTGAGTGCAGCTGAAGACCGTTGTGGGTTTGTTCTCTCTGCAGGTACCGGGAGCCATGAAAGATTTAATTTGAAAGTCACCATGCAATGGTGGGGGGGGGGGGGGGGTTGAGAACCAGAAAAAAATTTCTAACAGTGTAATACACCTGTAGCATATTATTTACAGGTTATTTCCTATGTAATCTGTATTCTAATGAGCCAGTTTGTTCACCAAGGTCGCGCTGTTCCTTCCTAATTCATTTCCCTCCTTTCTGTTGTCACCCAATGCTTCTCACAAGAGAATTTCTCCTGCTGATCTATCAATTAGAGCAGTGACCCAATCTCGGATCACAGTTATGTGGGTGCTGGTGGCAGGACTTCATTAGCATATGGGTTCAAATGGAAATTTTACACAATAATTGCAATATGAACAGAACTTTTAAAGCTGCAGTACTGGACATCTGGCTAAGTTTCTCCTGAAGGCTTCTTTCACCTCATTGTTCCTCAGACTGTAGATGAAAGGGTTTAGCACGGGTGTAACAACCATATAAATGAGAGCAATATATTTTTGATAAGACAAAAAACTTCTTGTTTGTCCTATGTACATGAACATACTGGTCCCAAAAAACAGAAACACCACAGTGAGGTGGGAGGCGCAGGTGGAGAAGGCTTTAGCTCTACTTCGTGAAAAATTGACTTTAAGCATAGAAATAATGATACAAATATAAGATCCAGTTATAAACACAGGGGGTGACACCAATGTGAAAAATCCTACGAAAACTATACTTATCTTATAGAAGGAGAGGTCACCACACGCCACCTCCAGGAGCAGCAAAACCTCACAAAAAAAATGATTGAGCTTATTTTCTGCACAGAATACAAGAGGCTGGAAGATGGTGGGAAATGATGTGAAAACGATACTTCCCATCCACATAGAGACGGTGATGTATCTACACACCTCCACTCCATAATGCGTTAATGTAGGGGGGAGCATATGGCGATGTACCGGTCATAGGCCATCACCGCCAGTAACATACACTCAATCCCTCCCACAATGAGGCCAATGTTCATCTGTGTGATACACATGGTCACAGAAATTCTCCTTTTCTTTGATAAAACATCTATAAGTAATTTCGGGACAGTGCAAGATGAGAAACATAGATCGAGAAAAGACAAATTACAGAGGAAATAGTACATAGGAGTGTGTAACTGAGGACTGACGATGACGGTGCAGACAAGGAACCCGTTACCTAAAATGGTCAAAATATAAATGAGAGAGAACAAAATAAAAAGGAAAATACAAATCTGCAAATTCTGGGAAAATCCAATCAGGATAAATTCTGTGATCATCGTCTGATTTCCAAGTTCCATACTGAAGGTCCACGCACAGTGATATGGGCTCATTTCATTGTCACTGAAATGGGGGAAGAAGCGTTTAATTCAGAAATGTTTGAGACACGTTGTTAATTGTTTCTAAAATAAATAAAAAGCCCCCAACCCCTTTCCCAGAATATAAAATAAATCCAATGGTAATAATAGTGATTGAGGGATCAAATTTTACAATCTATTGTATGTTTTCAAATGGAACCAATGTGTGTGACTTAATATAAAAAATAATTGAGAATTTTAAACGTTGAATTTTCACAATATTAGGTAACAAGCAAAATCTACTTCAGTTCTTTTGAAAAGAATATATATATATGTGTGTTTCCTCTGAGAAAAATAACTGTAATCTGAAAACACTGAAAAGGTTAAAAAAAAAAAAAAGATTGGAATTGAAATCAATTTGACTGGTTAAAACATTTTGAGATTTAAAAGTTAGAAAATGTAAAGTTTTGGGCTCTCAATACACATGGAAGAAACGGTTGTGTTTGGACTTTTATTCGTGTAAAAAAAAAAAAAATCTGAAAAAATTTTACAAAAATGTGATTTATAACAAGATTTATTAAATTAATATTATTAAACTGTAATTTAGTAGAATTTAATAGAATTCATTGCTTATTTTAAGACTTTGGTCAAGTCCGATTACTTGTTACCATTGTGGGACAAAGCTTCCACCTCGTGTCCATCAGGACCAGTGTTATAAGATGTTATTTAATAAACAAAGATGCAAATATATGTAATTGTGAATGTAATGATGTGTCAACAACAGAGATGTCAAATTTTATTTTCATAGATAATTGATTACTAATGATAGGATAAAGAAAAACATGTATCAGTTATGATGGGACATACCTGCAGGGGGGTATTTATCATACGTTGGAGTCTTGATATATCCGGCAGGTTTCTGGGCAGAGCACTTTTTCTACACTAGGTCCTACCTGCCATAGAGAAAATTGCACCCAGCGACTTCTCACATTTTGAGTGCTCCGGTTCAGGAACTGGAAAGACCCCTGATGGGCCACTCCCCGGACAGCTCTGACCCCTTCACACTGGCATGGAAGTGTGGGAAAGGGAAAAATAAATGCAATAAACTAGTACAGTACTCACAATTATTTTAGTGTCCTGTCGCGGAAACCCTGATTAATACCCCCCCCTAATGTTGATTTCGTAGAGCTTCTCTCTGCCAAACCTGATATTAGATCAGCCTAATTTTAGTGTTAATAAAAATACCAGATTTATCCTATTTTGTAAAGTAAATTAAGATAATAAAAAAATTTTTTAACCAAAGTTACGAGATATTGACCTGTGGGGTTTTACCTTGACAGTTCCTTCATAAGATATGTGACATGTATGAGAAGCTTATTGTGTATATGGTCATATAAGGAGCCACTTCTGTAGGCCAATAGTTATCTGCAATATACGGCCACCGAAAGCTGAACAGACGCCTCCAGCAGCCGCAAGATTAGAGTTTAATTTTTGAAAGCTGAAGAGGTGAAGATAACAAAGGAAAGTAAGGCACGGAAACAATCTAAGGACGTGGTCACTCAGTTTTTATTTTCAAAACCAGGAGTGGAGATAAAGAGCAGGAATCCCGGCTCTCGATGAGATGTTCTTACCTATTATGATAAACATCTCCTTTTGGGTTCAAATGCTGCATCTAAGAAACTAAATGTAACAATTCACCCTCATAAGTGTAGAAGGATTTCTTAGATTCTGTTAGTTTGGTCACATGTGAATGTTATGTGGATGCAGAGATGAGGCTGAATATAAAGGAGGAGGAGATTACCAAGAAAGATGAGAATTCAATCAAAAAAGTCCAATGGAATTTCTAAAAACTAACATACTTAATCCTTGTGCACTTTATGTTCTGTTTCTTCTTTCCCCCAGTCTTAATCTGGAAGAGTCTTTTATACACTAAATCATGTTACCCGGAATAACCTATAAATCCCCAAAGATTAACTAACGAAGATGTTTGTTCTAACACTAATCATAAAATAACAACCTGAAAGCTAATAATCTCCCCCATGTAATGAGAAAATGTCTTCCTTCTAGATGAAGGCACATGAAATAGAAATACAGAGGAACGATTACAGGGATAATCTTTAAAAAAAAGCTGCAAAGATTATTATATAATAATAAAAAAACAACTTTCCTGTTTAAAATGTTGTGGTGCATTAAGTGTTTTACAATAATTATTTAACATTTTCAACTTTTTTCTGTTATTACAATAACAATGCCCCCTCTTTCCCATTGTATATATAATTCTATGTGGTAGCTTATGTTTACATTTTGTTTGATTGCTCCTTTTTTTTGAGCTCTGCAATAACATGGATTACAACTAGAGATGAGCGAACATGCTCGTCCGAGCTTGATGCTCGGTCGAGCATTAGGGTACTCGAAACTGCTCGTT